>VZRH01003035.1:1055019-1071972 GCA_013397555.1 Urocynchramus pylzowi | reverse complement strand
GGAGGGGGAGGGAAATTTGTTCCTGATGTTGTTTTTCTTAATTAGTTTCTTTGCATCATATGCTTGATCATTACTCACTTTTCCCCACTGACTGTGCTAGTCCCATAGCTGAGGAGAAGCTACTGACATTAGGCCAAGCCTGACACAAGTACTGCCAACAAAACTGAGGCTGCCTTCAGGTTTTGAGTGCCTTCCATGAGACCCTTCTAGTTCTAAGGGAACTGACAGTGACTATAAATCAATTTCCCTTTCATTTCATGAAAGCTAGAGGACAGAGATGTATCTCCTCTTCTCACTGGAGATGATGGTAAAAGATGCCCAGACCTTCACAGTAAAGATGGCTGTAGATCATGAGTTATTTTTCAATAACTGAAAAATTACAAATCCTTTTTGTAATCAAAAATATCTGATCTATTAGGGAAAAATTGAGAAAACTCCATTTGGCAGGTTTCTGAATTCATAAGCAGATCAGAGTTATTTTGCTTCTTATTTCAACATTATATTTACCAGAGAATGTGGATTTAGTTGACTGGGAAATATTTGCAAATGGTTTAATGCTAGCCAGCAATTAAGCACTATGTGGTTCCCATCTCATACTCCCCCACACCTCCCCTTAGAGGGAAAGAATAATCAGGAAAAAACATTAAACCTTATGGATTGATATAAAAACAGTTAAATGATTGAAAAAATATTATAACAATAATTAATAATTATCATGATAGTACATAATATTATTATTATTTATTATATTAATGAAAATGAGTGACAGAAAAAGGAGTACAGTGGAAGATAAATTAATTATTTATGATACAATTGCTCACTACCTGCTGACTGCTGCCCAGCCTATCCCCCAGAAGCAACTGGTGACAACTGGACAACTCCCTCCTGAGTGTGTCATTCTGAAGGTATAGAATATCCCTTTGGCCAATTTGTATCAGCTCTCCTGGTTATGCCTCCTCACCCACCCTCCAGTTTCTTGTGCTCATGCTCCCTGGCACAGCATGGGAAAATGAACAGTCCCTGACTGGGGATAAGTACTACTTAGCAACAACCAGAACCATCAGTGTGTTATCAAAATTATTCTTATAGTAAATCCAAAGCACAGCACTGTAGCAGCTATTACTAAGAAAATTAATTCCATGCCAGTCAAAACCAGAACAGGCAGTTTTATGGATTTCATTTAATTGCTTTAGCAAATAAAATAAAATTTAGGAAAAAAACAAACAAACAAACAAACAAACAAAACCCAAAAAACCTGAAAAGGGAAATAAGATTTGTAGGAAGGCATAATACACTTCATTAGGCAATTGGTATAGAGCCCAAAACTACAGCAGGCAGGCTTTCTAGCCAGGTCTAGCACCACTTCTCAGCCAGTAACATTCTTTAAACTAAACAATTTCACCTTAGTTCAGGAAAAATGGTTTGCGTTCAACCTAATTTTGTGACCACTTGGATTGAAAAAATGGTGTGATCAGTACCTGTAGAGAGAAAGTTACTGGGAAGGGGAGAGGTGGCATTATTCTCCTGTTTTTAACATGTTCAAAGGTTTATGGAACCAAAAAGGAAAGAGAAAGAATAAGAAAATATGGAACAGTAAGACATGAATAAGGAAGAGATTTGAGAAAATAACTGTGATATATTTTTAAATTAATGCTTTCTTAGAGTCTAGGAGTTTTGCTAGTGAATAGAGTTACGACTTTTAATCCTCCAATTTGTCATTTTAATTTATTTCACAGTTCACCCTCAAGGGGTATGATCTCTTCTGCTTCCTGAAAATGCTTTCACTTTGATGGCTGAGTGATGCTCACCTTTATTGATTACATGTGTTCTTTTGGTATGGAGCAATATATAGGTTTAATAAAGAATTACAATCCTTTCCCCATTTCTCCCACCAGTGGTGCTACTCATCCCTCTTAAACCCTCTTATTGATTAGCCTAGATAAGCTAATTTCTAAACAATTATTCTTGAATTTTACATTGCCTGAAGATGTCTATTTCTATTTTAAGGCCTAAAGAAAGCTCAGCATGCTCAACATCTTGTCTTTTTTTTTTTGCATGAAACAGTATAGATGTAATTTCTCACAAACTTTATTTCTCTCAAGCCATCACAACTAGAACATGATATGCAATACAAAATTAAGTTATATTTATTTAAAAACAATTTAGTGTTTCAATATTTCCTATTGTTGAGATCAGCCCTAAAGTCATTGCCAGACAGCTCCTGAGTGCAGAGCAAATAATGTCCCACACCCCACCAGTGCAGAGATATGCAGAGAGGAGACCAGAGGAGGGGCACTGGTACTGCTCTATCAGTGAGCATCTCCTCCTGGGATGAACAGCAGACTCACCAAGAGTGAAACCCTCTCAGCTATTTCTGCTTTCCAAAGACAGCACTTGTACAAGTAATGGCACACACTCTCTTTGTGCAAGAAGAGTAACTTAAGCAAGTTACCAGGTCCTACAGCTGTGCAGTGCAGTAGAATTCAGCTGCTCAAGAGTGGCCCAAAAAAACTGGTTAATATTCAAGGACCTCCTCCTCCAAGTTCTGAAGCATATCCTGACAAAGAAAAAATCAGGCAAAAATGCCAGGAGGCCTACACAGAACTCCTGGACAAACTCAAACACAGAAAAAAAGAATCTTACAGAGGGTGGAAGCAAGGACAGGTATCCTGGGAGTAATAGAGAGAGATTGTACAAGCAGCCAGCAATCAGTTTAGGAAAGCTAAATCTTGGATAGAGTTAAATCTGGTCAGGGACATCAAGAGCAACAAGAAAAGCTGCTATAGGTACCTCAGTGATGAAAGGAAGGCTAGGTGAAATGTGGAGGAAGGAAATAGGGGACCTGGTTATCTGGGACATGTGGAAATGGCTGAGGTACTCAATAACTTTTCTGTCTTGGTCTCCACCAGCAAGAGTTCCAGCCACACTGCTCAAGTCATAGAAGGCAAATGTAGGGACTTGGAGAATGAATAACCACCTGCTGTAGGCAAAGACTAGTTTTGAGACCATTCTAAGGAAACAGAAGGTGCCCAAGTCCATGGGACCTGATGAGATATACCTGCAGGTCCTGAGGGAACCAGCTGAGGAAGTGAATAAGCCACGATGCATCATATTTGGGAGGTCATGGCAGTCTAGTGAAGTTCCCACTGACTGGGGAACTTCATTTTTAAAAGAGAAGAAGAAAGACCTGGAGAACTACAGGCCAACCAGTCTCACCTTGGTACCTGGCAAGGTCATGGAGCAGATTCTCCTGGAAAGTATGCTAAGGCAAATGGAAAACAAGGAAGTGATTGATGACATCCAATATGGCTTCACTAAGTTCAAATGGTGCCTGGCAAATTTGGTAGCTTTGGCCCAAATTGGAGAGACATGGATCTGATGGACACACCATTTGGTGGATAAAAAATTGGCTGGATGGTCATACTTAAAGAGTTGTGGTCAATGGCTCAATGTCCAAGGGGAGTCCATTGACAAGTGTCATTCTTCAGGGTTGATATTGGGACTGGTGCCATTTAACACTTTTGTCTTCAATATGGACAAAGTGCTCAAGACCAGGTTACATGGAGTTTGGAACAACTTGGTCTAGTGGAAGGTGTCCCTTCCCATGGCAGGAGGGTTAGAACTGGATGATCTTTAAGATCTTCCAGCCTAAAACATTCCATGCTCCTATGCTATGGTCTGGTTTGTCTATTTGTGCAAACCTGTGAGACAGCAATTCACGCTATTGTTTTAGAGACTCCTTGCTGCTCTACACCATGGGACTCCACTACACAGAGTTTGCTAAGAACTGTCTGTGGCAAAGATGTCTTCTGTGAAAACTGCAGAGAATATGCATTAATAGAAACCAACTATTTGTATCTTCCCAAACTGTTGATGATTGCGGTCTCTGCAGACAGCTACAGCCTAGTCTTGCACTTTTTCTGAGCAGTGAAATGCAGGACATCATAGATAATTCTGGAAGGGCAGAGGGCAAGGAAATTCCAAAAATAAAGCTGGCATTAAGAACATGAGATGCACGTGAAACATTCACTACCACAAGAGAAAAGCATCCAATAGTGTTAGAGACAATAAACAATAAATTATTTACTTCCTAAGATCTGTCAGAGACTAAGTCACCTTGTCAGCCAGATAATTCACAGAAATTTTTTGTTGTTCTGTATTGAGGAAATAGTATCTAAACTCATCTAAAACAGGGATTTACTGTGGCTGTCTTTTTACTTCCGGTAATAAAAGAAAAATACAAAGAAATGGCTTCAGCATATATAGCAGATAAAACATGTCAATTAAACTAAAGAACATACTGGTAATAACATCATGTCACTTAAAATTCTAACGGCAGAAATTCATGGCTATTCAAGCATGACAATACTAGGAAAGTCCAGGCCTTGAAAACTAGGAAGTCTGCCTGTCAAAGAATGTCACTGCAAGTTCAGCCTGCTGATAAAGGAAAAGAAATATCAGAGGTTTAATAGAATGTCACATAGGGCATCAATAGAGCATCAATACATTTATTCTGCAGACAAAGAAAGCTGGATATGCAACATGACAAAAACCCTTGCCATTCAAAAATTAAAATGTGAGAAATATAATAGCCAAACTCCTGGTTTATGAATTTTTTATGAGAGAACATTATCTGGGTGTTTCATAAGCAGTTCCCAGGTATAACTATATATACTGGATTTTCAGCTGGCAACACAGATTAGATTTGCTCCTGGCAACACAGCCTTTTACATACAGTCAGAGTTCACAGAGTTTCCCACAAAGTATTTCTCAAACTCAAAATTTGGGACCCTGAAACTGTAAAAGGATCAGTCGTATCAGCTGAATGTTCACAAGTCCATGGAGCATGACAGGATTCATCCCAGAGTACTGAAGAAGCCAGCAGATGTTATGGCAGAACCCTTCTTGATCATCTAAGGTCTTGGGAACATGGGAAGGTCCCTGCTGGATGGCAGCTTGTCAGTGTTATTCCAGTTTAGAGAAAGAGCATGAAAAAAGACCCAGAGAAACACAGACCTGTTAGTCTAACCTCATATTGTGGAAAAAATATAGAAAAGATTGTACTGGGTACTGTTGAAAGGCATTTAAAGAGCAATACAATCATTAGGCACAGCCAACAGGGGCTCACAGTGGGAAAGTCCTGTTTAACTAATTTGATATCCTTCTGTGATGAAGTCACCCTCCTCATGGATGAAGGGAAGGCAGTGAATGTAGTTTTCCTGGATCCTAGGAAGGCTTTTGATACTGTTCCTCACAGCACAGACAAGCTGTCCAGCTGTGGGATGAGCAGGTTCACAGTGCTCTGGGTGAAGACCTGGTTGAAGGGCAGAGCCCAGAAGGCTGCAGCGTGTGGGGTTGCAGCTGACTGGCAACCAGGCACCAGAGATGTTCCTCAGGGTTCTAGGGCCAGTTCTGTTCAAAATATTTATCTGAATATTTAACAATCTGAAAGCAGGATTTGAATGCACATTAGCAAGTTTACTATACTTGCAAGTTTACTATGATGATACTGTACTGGGAGGTGCTGTTGACTCTCTTGAGGGACTGTAGGAAAGTCCTTGAGCATGTCCAGAGGAGGGCAACAAAGCTGGTGACAGGGCTGGAAGGTGTGTCCTGTGAGGAGCAGCTGAGTTGGTCCAGTTTGGAGAGAAGAGGGCTGAGGGCGTGATTTCATTACTTTTTACAGCTTTCTGAGGAGGGGAAGTAGAGATGGATGTGCTGAGCTCCTTTGGGACCCAGTGACAAAATATGGGGCAATATCTCAGAGCTGCATCATAGCACATTCAGACTGAACACCAGGAAGCGTTTCCTTGCTGAGACAGTGGTCAAACACTGGAAAAAGATCCCTAGAGTGGTGCTCAGTGCCCTAAGCCTGTTAGGGTTTAAGAGTCATTTGAACAATACCCTTAATAACAGGCTTCACTTTTTGGTCGGTCCTGATTTGCTCAGGCAGTTGTACTGGATGATTGCTGTGGGTCTCTTCCAAGTGAAATAGTCTATTCTATAATTCTACAATACTATTATACAGTATTTCTTTTACTTGGTGACAAGAAATGATTGATTGTCCTATCACTTGCAGATAGCTATCACAGTTGCCAGGCATGCTTATGCAAAGAAATGGAATAAACACTCACTCATGAAGACATACATTTAATTATGAAGCTGTATTTTCACTTTTCAATTTAGAGTGAAGATGAAAGTCCTGGGATTACAGTTCATTGGGTAATTCTCAACCCCCCATCTTGTTTTGGGGCAGTTCATTGTCTTTGCATACAGGACAAATTATTTGAAATAAGCAATTAGAAGACATTTTGAAAACTGTTTTGTCTTCATGCAGTTCCAATGCTGTACTTTAATTTAAAAAAACACAGAATTTTGGCAATACAGAAACAATAAAAGTACTCAACTTATGATGAGCTAAGTGCACTCAGAAACTCATTCCATTGTTTCTCGTAGGCAATTATCTTTGTACAGCATACTCTGTAGCAAAAAGACGTGCTGTGTTGTGCCCTCTTCACAGAGTTTCCCATTTAGCAACTTCCATACATTAATTCCATGTGGTACTGACATTTTTGATTGTGGGTTACACCAGATTTACCCTTGTCTAGAGCAGAGAAGAATTTGACCAACAAAAGTGTTGCACTGAAAAGGTATTTTCAGGGCAAGGCACTTCAAATAATATACTGATCTGATTTTTGTAATTTCAGAATATTTTAGTAAGAGAGAAATTTTCTTCATGTTGCTGAAGGCTCCTGAAAATCATCAGTATGTTCACTCTGTTTAAACACATGAATATTTTGCACTCTAAATTATGCCCATCTTAAAATAACCAAAAATATTTATGTTTTGTTCTTAAGACTGCAGACAATGTGTTGTGTTTTAGAAGAAGGAAGAATCCTAATTTGCCTACACAGATACATAGAATCTCTTGAAAATGCCGAGTATTTCTTCTAGGAAATAATTTTCCTTATTGGTTTTCGTTACTTCAAGATATAAAATAGTTTATTTCCTAGAATTCTGTGTAATGCTGGCTCAGATATATTCTAATTCCCTTTTCAATATATCAATCTACAGTTTCCACTTTTCACATCCTCTTAAGGTAAGTTAACTGACTGTTAAGTCCCCTATCAATTTTAATGTTGTCAAATACGAAACTTTACATGAAGCAGTCAAATTTAACCAAACACAGATAAAGTGAAACTTTCAGTCTCCAGGTCCATTAATTAGGCAGTAATATTTTTTCCTTTTTTTTTTTCTATACACAGAGCAAGTCATTATGATTCTGATTATCTCACTAATACAAAAACAGAGACTGAAAAGAAATTTTGGACAACCATACATCAACTTGATTTTTTAAAGGAAACACCACAGTTACAGAGCTATTTGCAGGTTTTTCTGTTTTGATTCCCTTCAGCTATACACCTAAGTCAAGACTCAGGCTCTAATGGATTTGTGTATTTCTTCCATTTCTCAGGTATTTGCTGGGTCAAAACACTACACCTAACAGAAAATTGAAAGAGTTCACATCTACAGTGCCTTCTGCCCAGGGGGGCAGTCACCTCACACAGAAGACTGTCCCCCACCTCAATCCATTTCTGAGTTACTATGCTGGTTGTTCAGCCCATCTCCTCTCCTTGTTCCAAGTCTGGACAACATGCACTGCATATAGTTTTAGGGGATGAGTGGAAGACCTTATCCAACAGCCCAGAGGCAATATTGGGGACATCTCATGCATGAACTGATGCCTGTCTTGAAGCTTCCCACCCCTGAAGGAACAACAGTGTAGCTTTCCAGATGCCCTTGCCATCACAGTAGTTTATTCCACAGTCATCTGAGGGCTCACAATCAAAAGAACTGGCAAGACTGCCTCATTCCTGAAACATGGGACAAAAATCATGGTATGCTTGTCTTTCTAATGCAGAAATGACACTATTAGCATCCTTGACTGTGAGCTGCCACCAGGCCTTTCATCATCTCTGTATGATATTTAAGGAATTCACGTACAAGTCAAACAACCCGTTATCCCATGAGACTGGTTTCCCTTAACTCCTTCTGGTCAGTGGCAAAGCCAATGTAGGCAGAGGTCTGTGATGTCCTCCTCCAAACACTTCTGTCAGTCATAGTACACAGCTGATATCTATGAAACTGCCCAGATTTTTTTTGTATCCAAAGGAACTTGATGGATTCCACATCCCGAGCCAGGACCTGGTCCATCAAAGCCATGGCTAATGAAAAATGCAAGAGAGATTGACCCATTGTCACAACATTGGTTCACCACTGAAGGAGACTTATGGACACTTGGAGGGATTCTCTACATCTGCCTTTCATTATGATTAGTGCAGGCTCATTTGCGAAGCTGGAACTCTTTTCTAGGAAAGGACAGGATCATTCATGGTTACGTTATAGCAGGTGCTCCATACTCCTATATCACTAGGGAATGTCAAACCAAACTCATATATAGAAGTTCCTGATTAGTGAAAAGTATTAACAAAAGAGTTGGGTTCAATATATGTAATACTCCTCATCAGAAGTTCATAAGTTTGGTGCATATACTGAAAAATAGCCTTCCAAAACTAAATACTGCTTTTTTCAAGAGTACAGAGTACCAAAGAATCAAAAAGAATTTTAAACAGAAGGTTAAAGATCTTGGGACTTAGTTACTTAGGAATATTCTGTAAGAATTTTCTGATGCAGAATGAAAAAGACTAAAGTGCAAGCCTATTCACTGAAGCAGATGAATCTCAACTCTAGTTTGCCAAATAGCACATTAACATCTTAACATCTCAGCTAATGACTGCTCTTACATAGGTGAGAATATGCATGCATTCTTCTTCTTGTCTCTTCTCTTTGCCTATTAAAAAAATTAAAATATTGTAGCAGTCTCTAATGTTCATCCCAGAACAGAATGAGAAAAATATAAATTTTAAATAGCTTAAAATGTTGACAAGGGTCCCTTCCTGTCAATCTGTTTGTCAATGCCTCAAATATACAAAAGTAATGGTCTTCAGGCATCCCAAAGGATTCTTGCACTTCAGTCCCCTTTCCCAAAACATACTCATTGCATGGTGCTGTTTGGTATTGCTCCAAGCCGATTGTTATAGACTAGCTGGGTAGTATGAGGCAAAAATCTTCTAAGATTCTGCATTATTGCTTAATAGTGCTCAAGCATTTGCTGGGAGGTGACTCATCCCAAAACAATCTTTCCTTTCATGCCTATTGCTTGCAGTCTCTTGTGGTTAAATCAACATAATTTCACAGGAAACACCACGGTAATCAAAGCAAATACCATACTAATATATATTTATAGAGTAGTTACAAATCTGCCCAATTTGTCATGTGCCGTACAAGAAGTGTCTTAAACCTTGGCACAGGTGAAGAGTGGACATGATCATCCAATAAAGGAAAAAAAATATGAAGAAAATATATACTTTACTGAGAAAGAGCTGTAACAATGAAATATTACCATGGTATAATGAATGAATTATCACACTTTAAACAGAGAACTTGATTGAATAAACCTATCTGAGCATGTCATAATTTGTTATAATTTGATACTTTTCTGATATTAAAGCTCAGCTGCTGACAAGCATTTGTTATGCTTGACATAATTTGGTGGTTTTTAAACTAATTACAAAAGTAAGGTAATAATAAAAGGTTTGGGTGTTAAAAAAGCCTTAGCATAACTACTCAGCACATAGAGGAAAAACATTGATAGCAGTGGATGGATCGCAACAGTTTCCATCAAAAAGAAAATTTTATTTTTCAAGTACGTATGTGGATATAAGAGGAGAAAATGCAAAAATGCAGCCAAAACAGTGTCTCTGGTCCCTTAGCTACCTGCAGCTGCTGGTGTCAATGGCTAGCTAGACACCTTAACAGTACGAGTTAGTTTCTAATACTGATTCAATCTCACTTACTTTATCTCACGATAAAGTAAGCTACAGCACAGCAGAGATAAAAAAAAACCCAAAAAACCAAACAGCAAATTGTAATCAGTAAGCTCAGCTCCCTTGCCAGCAGCTGGAGGAGGATGTGCAGCGCTGCACAGAGCTTACCATTGTAGCTGTGAAGGGGATGTTGTCAATCACGGAGGAGGCCAAAGCAGACACCCAGAGCACTAAAATAATGGCCACTGCCAAGCGCTGATCCTCAGGAACCACCTGGAATTGAGAGAGAAAATTATAACTTTGAGATCAGTGTTGCTCTGTGTGTCCCCCACGGCATAATTGCACGTTCTTTACAGTTTTAATTTATCGACAGTTATTATTCCTTTAGGCTCTGAGATGGGAAAGGCATCTTAGATAAAATAGCCTAACATTTAGTAACACAATTACAGTCCTTCTTCCAAGAAAACAAGGACAAATAAAAGTACAAAGATTGATATTTCTAATACTCAGATTTCACACAAAAAATACACTGTGCAACTGTGAAACTGTGAATTTTGACCTTTAGCTGTTTATACATTTTTCACCTTTGCATTTTTGGAGTTTTAGACTATAGAAAAAAGCTTCTTTGTTGCATTTATGGCTATATTTATTCTGTCTGTGGACAGATATATACATATTAAATATCACCCATGCCAAAGTATGGCATGCTTTCTTGACACTGCTGATGCAGGAATGCAATCATTAACATCAAATTCAAAATAAAATTATTCTTTATTGTTCTACTGGAGTGAAACTATTTTTGCCTGTTAAAAATTATAAATATTTTAAACAAACCTTTATTAACAAAGCTGTCTGTTCTCCTATATAGTCTATTAAGTGCAGATGAGCCAAAGCCTGGGGTAAAAAAAAAAAAGACATTGATATCAACTAATGAAGTGCATGATGTACTTCATTTTTTTTCTACTGGATGTAAGAAAAGGCAACAATTTATTCCCATTTACAAGATATTTATATTCAACTCATGTAGCTTGTACAGAAGTAATTTTAGGCAAGAAAAGACACAGCAGAAATTGGTGGCTGTATTTGCAGAAGCAAGTAAATGTTGTACTGAAATGATTTGTAGTATTACTCAAGAGCATGGGACACAGGATCAGAGGACGGCTGAAATTTAAAGATTGCATTATTCAGTGGATACGTGTCTTCTGAAAACCTAAACACAACTGATTTTAAACCAACTTCCCCAAACCCACAACACAGATAGAAGTATATAATGTGTTTCAAAGGTTGGATGAAATCAGGCATCTCATGCTCAGTCTCAGAAGAAGAAACAGAAAAACAAATTATGTTTCTATTTTATGGCTGTCTCCGACCCATTAAAAAAGAGGCCCAAAAACCTACAACAAAAACTACCAAAACCAGTATCCATCTGCTTGGGTGAATGGAAATTGGTACAGAGGCAGCAGCATCTGAAAGGCAGGAAATCCATCTCTCCAATGCCCAAGTTAGGCACATGAACTAAGAAGGTGAGCCCTGTAAGCACTGGAGCCCAGGACAGCCTGGGTCAGAGTGCTCTGTCCTCCCTGTGAGAACCATTCCCAGTTGTACAGGACATTCAGACAGGATCCTGTGGTGCTGCCACAGATTAAAATATGTAGGAAGACTTCAGCCTGATGGTGCTAGCTCTGATCTCTCCTTGGGCACACAGAATACAGACTGAGTCTTCATACCCGAGGACGGTGACCTATTCCCTTGACCCACAAGGTAAAAGGGTGATTTTAACTTGTCAGTACCAGCCTTTAATTCACTTGGGTTTCGTTTTCTTTTCTTGTAGGCATGAAGAATGAAGTACTATTTTCAGGTTTAATAAGGTATATCTATTTGATGACTTCTCAGGTTCTCAGGAGAGAAAATCACATAATTTTTGGTTTAGCCTAAACCACACTGGTTGGCTTGCTTTCTCTTTTTTTTCTGTCAAGAAAAAGAATCAGTCAGCTGCAATACCTCACTTACTGACATCAGTCCCTCACAGAGATGTAGGAGTCAGTATTCACACAACACAGCTCTGTATAATCCCCCCACCTGGCAGTCAGACAAAGCCCTTCAGAGACTGCAGTGGGGAAAAAAAGCATTCAACTCTCATGCTGTCAAATTCCATGGCAGATGCAAAGATCCCAATAGGCATTGAGTGGTGTGGCACAGGACACAGCTTGTCAGTGACTAAGGTGCTTTCATTCAGACTGGCAATTCCTGCACCCACAGCTCAACTGGACATCAGCATAATAATAGTGGTTTGGTTATCACCACACAGTAAATTTGGCCCAGAAATATTAATTCTTTAACAAGGTTTATCTACAATTTAAGATACATCATGCAGAAAACAAGCAGCAAAATACAGGCACATATCCCTTACACTTAAAAAAAAAAAAAAAAAAAAAAAAAAAAAAAAAAAAAAAAAAGAAGGAACATTTTTTCATTATTTTGGCTTCCCAGGAGAATGTTGCCTAAGAAATTAATTCTTGTTGTTGATTTTAAGTTACAATTTTCTTTCTAAGCTATCTATTATCAACTCGAAGGTTATGACAGTGGCTTTTTTAATGTATGTAAAAGCAATATTCTTAATGAACACAGCAATAATTTTTGTATCATTGCTGTGTTCACACTTCAAAGTAAACTTCTAAACAGATAGTTACCAGCATTTAGAGCCCAGATTTACATCCAATTAATATTGCTGCCTTATTAATTATCTACTAACTAAGTAAGAATGTATTACTTCCCAGTAACACTCCAAATTCATTCTGGAGTTCAAAAAAAGAGATGTTCAGGACACACACATCACTCCTGGAATAGAGTCTGCAGGTAGCCCATCTAATTAGAGATGGTGACAATATTAATCACATAAATAATTTTAGGATGTCTCTATGATCTGCAGGCCAATCTCCTGCAAGCACCTGAGTGCAAGTCAGCAATGAGCACCCTGCCACTGTCCTCCCCTGCATGTAAACTGCACAAAGGGTCTCCTGGATATTCCTGTGTCTTCTGAGAGGAGTAAGCATTATTGCACTAATTGGTGTCTTCAGGCACACTAGTTCCTGTGGGGCAGTTCACAACAGAGCTTTTCTGCAGAAAGAAATCATGTGCCATTTTAAATCAAAGTCTAATTTATGCATAAAAATTGTCATTAATCCTGTTGTGGACAGTATTCCATGATGACTCTTGTAAATAAACTCTGCCTGAAGGAATTAAAGTAACATGCCAATTTCTACTATAAAACTGAACAAAGAACTGTAATCCTGAGAGGCATAGGGACTTATTTTACAGAGACGGAAGAAGCAGAAAGGTTTTTATAGCATGTAACAGCCACTTGTGGATAAAGACTAAAAAGACAGTTGTAAAGATTAATTACCCAGGGGACACAATAGAAAACAAGAGAGCTCCAAAGGATTTCCAAGTTTTTAATTGTAAAAGATGCACCAGACTGGACTGATGGACCCCCAAAGGCAGAAACTTCAGGAGTTCCCCTGTAGTCCAGAAACTCAAATCACTTTTTCCAAAATATATGGAACTCAAATCACATTTTCCAAAATTACTTGCAGCCTAAGTCCCACACAGGTTTTTAAATGTGTCTTTTAATAGGAAAGAGAACATTTACAGCAGCAGGAAACAGCTTCAGACTGGGAACTATTGAAGCTGAAGGATCACCAAGGGTGAGCAATATGAACTGGCAATTTCTGGATGCCCTAGACTATGGAAAGATTTCTTATGCTTCAATGTATATCTTTGTTTTGACCAGTCTCTTCTTGACACTGGTAACTTAAAGGAAAGAAAAATACCTCGGAAAGGACTGTCACCTACTAATCCAATAGATTCAGATAAAAATTAGCACTGATGATATACACAGAACATTTTCTCATTCATTGTGGGAAAGAATTTAATGTCTTGTATTTTTTTCTTCATTATCTGGACAAGCTTCTTGCATGACATTAAACTGCTGTTATTCTAGAAAGCCAGGAAAAATGTTATTTCATTAGCAAACCATTCACTGGTGAAATGAGAAACTGAAAAAAATGAAGTTCAGTGAATTATAATAGTTGTATCCAAAGTCTGGCAGCAAATGGCAAATAACTTCCTGTGTATTTTACTATGGTATTGTGCAATCACACAGCACTCAAATCACAGCCTGTCAATCCAAGTTCAAACAATAAATACATCAGGGAACACAACTAACAAACTGTTACAACATCAGTAAACAAAATAAACATGACTTCAGCATTGATTGCCTATAAGAGCTAGAAATTCAATGTTATATGTAATCTCATAAAATGGAGAACTAAAAATTTCCTGTTCTAATGAGCATACAATAAATAAATATATCCTGATTAACTTTAGACTTAGTAGCTCACAGAAAACTTCATAATGATAATCAGACTTTCCACTCATCTTCTTGGAGGTTACCAGATTTTGACTTCCACTTTAGCATTAATTAGAGTCAGTTGGATTGGTTCTTGTTTCTATTTGCTGCAAATGTTGTCCCTGTTACTGCTGTTGATTTTTTTAATAGATTCCAGTTTCCAGATTATTGTGATCTTTGCAATTATTGGGAGGGAAGAGGGGAGGAGAGAGGCTATATGAATAAATTAGTTATCACAGGCTTTTCCCAGGCTTCTCACTCAGGCAATTCAGTAGCCATGGCAGTGTCAGTGGTCCCTTGGGTATTGTCAGTCATGTTCCTACAACATTATTACATCATTTGAACCCAACAATTAACAACTGAAAAAGAGTCAGTATTCTAGAAGCCTAATTGAAAAGTTAATGTGAGTATCACACAAAATATTCCAAATATTTGGCATAAGAATAAACCCTCTCAAGCTATACAAAACATCATATAGGGAATAAAAGGGGATACGAACACGGATGGACATGGATGTTGTCAAGCAGACAAGCACACAGAAAATACACAGCAAGATATCCAGGTATTTCAAGAGTGAGTATTTTTAAAATTAGCATTGCAAATCAAAATTCAGTATTTTCCTTTCAAATCACACTCCCATTAAATATCTTAGGTCGTTTGGTAGCCAGCATGCAGCAGATAGCCCTAGAAGCATTTTTCAACTCTAGTTTAATCTTATTCTATTATTTTTCCTATCATCTGTGTAAATAATTGTAAACAAACACATAAATACATATAAAATATCTGCACACATAGACCAACAATAAACCCAGAAACTGAAATTTAAATTATAGAAAAATGATTGCGTCAGATACATTCAACAAAAGCAGAATATGGAAAGAGAATGAGACCAAGTTTATAATGAAAATTTAAATATGAAAGTGGTCCAACTGACTTTCATTCTCTGCTATTTCTCTCCGTATTACCATAACTACATTTGATCAACAATATTCCAGTGGGTTTGAACCAGCAGGAAGCCTCTGTCCAGGAACATAATCCACATTTGAAATCTTTTTCAATTCTTCAGGCTTTAGAATCAGAGAGTATTACCTCCATGAGAACAAACAATGCTGCAAAGAAAAGGAGGGTTGCCCACTCAACTCTGTTCAATATCATCTCAAAATCATGGATGTCTGCTAGCACTAGCAGCCAAAGGGCTCCCAACATGGCAATCCAGCCTGCATGAGAGAAAAAGAGAACAATGCTTTACACTTCACACACTTGTTATGTGCTACCAACATGTAAGTTACAGTATTGTGATTTTCAAAGATTTTTGCCATATTTTTGCTTTGACTGTAACATGGAAAAGTTCACAGATATCACAGGATGAATGGCTTCTTTCAAATTGAAATAAAAGCTAAAATAAAAAAAAAAAAAAAAACAAGGCAAGTAAAACAAAGTTGGGTTACCCCAATAATCAGTGTGTTTGGATCACAGAGAAACTTTTAGGTATTTAGGAATGGTGGAGGATTCTGCAGCTCCTGAAAGGCTGGCTGCATCCCCTGGACCTTGAAGACTCAGCAGCTGCCTGCTCCAGAAGATAACCAGGAAAGGAAACTCTCCTTAGAAAAGAAGAGAGATTTAGAGCAAAATAAGCTCTCTTCAGATACGATCCTTCTCTACATCCCGAAGTATTTTAATACACATATGTAGGTAACTGAGAGAAAATGCAAATCAAATGCACAATTAGCCAGAAAATGCAAATAGCAAATCTCCTGTCCTAGCAAGGCTCACTTTCCCTCTGCACAGTTAAAAATCCTTCCAGAGCTGCTGGATCCCTCTGGTTCATTTATCTTATAACACAGAGTTCCCAAAGCAGTAAAGGAAAGAGAACTGTCAGTTTTATCTACCATGAATTTTCAATAGCAAAGTTGATTTGCTGTATTATAAAACAAAACAAATCTCTTCATGAAAATTAAATTTATTTAGTGTGAACATAAAGGAAAGGTTTATGGAAATTCACTACCTAATTTTCTTCTGACTGTTGTCTTGGCTGTTTTCTGAATTCTGTTAAAAAACAGTGGGCCCAATTCCACCTTAAATAAAGATGATGGCAATTCCTGTTAGAATACTCAAAGGAGAGTAGGTATGCGCTGATTTGAAGTTAAGTAGCAGAATGTTAACTACTGTTTTATAAAAACCTACATGACAACATAACAGTTTTTCACATACATTTTGAATGTAATTACAACAAAGTGAAGAATTAAAGAATTTCTCATTACTTCTGGGAAAATCTGTGAAAATATCTTGGCATCATTCCTACCTTTCTGTCTCCAATAATAATGAATCAACTAGAACATGCTATATAGAGATAACAATTAACCACTAAAGCTAAGGAAGTAATACAGAATTGCAGAAGAGGTGGATGGAACCAGGAATTCTCTAGCATCACGAGTGTTATCGGCACACATTAGCTTTAAGCATGCAGCTTTGCATGAGGGAACAGTGCCTGGCCTTACAATATTGTTCCCTGAGAATACAGACAGGCAAGGGAAATGCCATCCTGCCATGTTTCAGCAAGTACAGCTCTCCAGAGGGAAGAGCAAACACATCAGCTACCAGGTGTGGCTGCACAGAGCTGATTTCACGAGGAGAGGAGAGGAGAGGAGGGGAGAGGAG
>VZRH01003035.1:956381-1054991 GCA_013397555.1 Urocynchramus pylzowi | reverse complement strand
AAGACTGGCCACTCTGTTCATGTTTTTTCCTAGCTTCCTGGACCACAAAAGAGAGCCATGAGGAAGAGAAATAGAAATAATTTTTTAAAATAATTTCTCATTACTCTAGTGAAAACAAAGCCCATTTTCTGCTCCACAGACCACTTCTTTTACTGCCTTTTAGTGCCTCTGCTTCATAACAGTTGATGCCCCAGAAAGAGAACTTAGACAGAAACTGAACCTAAATTCTATTTCTACCTGTTGAAGAGGGTGACAGCTTCTATTTATTTTAGGGAAAAGGAAACAAAATTTTTATAAATAATTTTTATAAAGTAATTATTATAAAATTCATCGTGCAAATTTATAATGTATTCTTCATAAGAAAAGATTTCCATGTCTTCTGCCTGGTGCCAGAAAAAAAAGTACAGTAGAAATTGCTTAAGGGCTTTGCTTTTCTTATACCCAGTAGGCAAAACCACCTTTGGAATAATACTTAGCTCATGCTGAGAGGAACACAATTGCAATCCTACTCAAAAAAAAACCCTTATTTTAAAATAATCAAGTAGATGAACTTGAAAATATAAAACTAATAGAGTAAAATAGAAGTCTAGAATTTGGAGGAATGCAGGAGAAAGAGAAAGAAATTAAGCAGAAAAATTACTGTGTCATTTGTAGGCCTTTCAAATGCTCATTAAGAAGAATTTGCATTTCTCAGCAAAAGTAATTTTGACCTACTACCTCATAGTACCAGGTCAGAAGCATAGAAGCATAACAAGCTTCCTCTGAACAAAGTGAAAATGTGGACTCAGCATGTTCACTTTATATGCACAGAATTTGGAGTAATGCATTTATGAAGACTGAGAAAATGTCACTTTTCTGGAAACTGAAAGGGCACTTGAGACATTTGAACTGAAAACCAAAGTTGGGGTAACATTGCATGATCCCACTGATGGCCTGGGCAAAACAGCAGGCTACTCAAGACAGGTCATGATAATACATTTAGGTAGGAAGAGATAAAACCGTGAAAATCCAGGATGGGAAGCAACTGGATGCCAAATAGTCCTCCAGAAATGACTTGAGAAACACAGTGTTTCACAATTAAATCTCACAGCCCACTGAAATACAGAACCAGGGCTATAAATAGTAAATTCTGTGAAGCAACCTCTCCTATCCTCATCCCTGGCAAACCCTGAGAATATATACTGTAAGATGCATACCCATTAGGAAATCTGAGGCAGAGAAGGAAGCACAATCAACAGCCTGAAGAGCTGACTTTTGAGAAAAAATGTAAAGAATCCAGGATACTTAGCTCAAAAATAAGATGATTTAAGAGGTCCTGACAAATCTTTGGGTAAATACCAGGCTTCCCCAAAGGGCAGAGAGAAACCCATTTGTGTCAGCAGTAGTGGGTAAGACAAGAAAGAGTGAAAAAGAAGATGTTAAGCAGTGACAATGATTCAGGCAACACAATATTCAGGGTCACACATTTATAGTGGTTGAGAAATCATTTTTAAAAAAAAAACATCTAGACCAGCTTCTGCCAGATGAAAATATAGCACTCCAATCTGTAAAGAATGGAAGGGACACACTGATTTTTTTAATGTTTTTCTCAAAGTATGATTTTCGTTTTCTGTGCTTTTTAAAATTCTTTGTCATTGTAGCTTGATAATGTATGCCAGTCCTTCATGTAGTATGGTATAATTGTAATGTAGTATATGCTTCATCATCCTCTTATACAAGCTTATAAAAATACTGGGGTGAAAAAGTTTAATCAAAGACATACATCCAGTAGTGCTTGCTCTACTCATAGAATATGTTTTATCAGTATAATGAAAATGTTCCATATTTTGGTTTATTCAAGTTTTTATTTTATCAGGCATCCCTGAAAATATACATTCTGAAATCTTGCTGAGTATTTCTAAGAGGTACTCGCTGTCCACTGGTAAGTGCTCTTTAATTATTTTTTTTTTTTTAATATAAAGTTACCTTCTCACAAAGCAACTTGCAACAGGTCTTTTGAGCAGCCTCTTATCACAGACTTGGCTTCATAGAAATCTTTTTATGTTCTTTGCTATTTTTAGCACCATAGTTAAAGGCAACTCCTTGGGGAAGAGAACAGTGAAGGTAAGAGTCCAAGACTTCCACCACACCAATAAATACTTGGTACAACACAAGAGGAATAAAAGGATATGGGAAAAAACCGGTGGAAGCTATAACCCCATGCAAGGCAAAAGAAGCAGGATCCTATGCTGATACAAGGTAATTATACAATAAAAACCAGAAGCATTGCATAAAACAAGGTAAGAACTGACTGCTCTGTGATCCCAGATCATCCCATGTGCCTTAGGAAAGGATGTGCTGGACTTTGTTGAGAGCTGTAGTAGCATGAAGTCAGAATGTGAAATCATGTTCACCATTGTATTGTAATGCCAACATCTAGCTTCATTAACTCTCCAAACACAATTTGATAGATGAGATGGGATGGCACTCAAAACAGAACACTGTAAGAAAGAAACCTGGTTAGACATTTCTACTGGGCACTCCATCTCCTGAGATGAGCTGACAGATATATAGCTGTCTATATCGCACCAATCCACAAGTCTGAAAAATTACAGAGTACTCTCAGTAAAGGTCATTGCAAACAAACACACTCTATTGCCACAGCCTTATTGACTCTAGTGAACAAAAGACAATTTGAGGAGCTGCAAATATCAAGATAAAGGAAAGGTCGACTTTTTTAGAAGTGAGCAATAAAGATCAAAGGCTGCACTATCAGATACAACTGTTACTGGTCCTCGGTTCTTTCTCGTCGAGTGTATGGGCAGCTGCCTGGACGGGGGTATTGTACATGCATAATTACCTGTTTTCAAAGACAACCGTGAAATTACAAGGCAGAACTTTTTGAAAATTATCCTAAAATGAATTAAGACTGCAAGGATCATGGAAAGCAGATCGCTTGTATTTTCACAAGCAAGGTGTTATGCGGACAGGGATGAATAATGAACATCTGGACCAGACTTTCTGAGTCTGAGTCAATGCTGACAGCATTGATTTAGCTCCATTCCAACATTCTCATTATTAAAATATTATTGTCAAATTTATTTTTAACTCGTGTTCATGTACACTCTACCGGGAATGCTTTCGACATGACTATGAATCAAAAATGTATGAAGTCTCTCAGATACAGTTATGTCCATTCTCATTTTTAAAAAACAGTTTGCGTTTTCACGGTGCAATCAAGTCTCTATGCCACACATCAGAGGCCAGCAGGTCAGTCCCATGCAGAGTTCTTTTTGACCTCAATGTAAAAGTACTAGACCACCTAAACCAACACCACCTCATGCCACGAGAAATAACAGAGTAAATGGATGAAGCACAGGCAGGGAGGTTAAGAGCACTAAACAAGGACAAATATATCAAACTCCACTGACAACGGTAGCTGATGACACCTGGGGAAAAGGGCTGCAGAGCAGCCCCAGCAAGCACACCTACAAGGATCTGGAAGAGTCTCCAGAAGAGCCTAAAGATGATGAAAGAGGAATGTTGGCTTAAAATGTTGGCTCTAATCTTATTATGCCTTTCTACATAGGAGTGGATGTTCTTATCAGATGCTACAACTCATTGCTTTGTTTACCATTGTCAGATCAGCAATTAAAGAAACAACTTTAGTCATGGAAAGCAGCATTACAGCTTCATATAGGTGGAGCATTAATGGAAAATTGTAAGGGAAGAAAGAAATTGCCTCAGACAAGAGTCCACGAGTACCTGCAGCTAAAAGAAATACATAAGATGATAAAAAAAATCCAGGTTTATCAGTAACTCAACTGTGGTTAGCTATAGATAATACAGTAAACCTATGAGATGGTCAAAACCCATTTTAGAGCAACAAAAAGCACAAGAAAAAAAAAAGATATCATATATATGCAACACACCTCATATGATAAAATCAGGTATAATGTAGAGCTGAAAACCAAATTTGAAAAAGTAAAGTGTAAAGCTTCAGAACATATATAAAAATGGTTCAAGTGGACTCAAGCACAGGCAGTAAGAAACCATCAACACCAACACTATTTACATCTTGGCAAAGAAGAGGAAGACACACCTAACATGTCATCTCATCCCAGCAAAACCCTCAGGTTATCAACACTATGTTGTGACTCCTTCCAGCCTAAATGTGTCATGCTTAGCACCCTGGAGAACATCAAAGAGAGACCCTAATAACAGGGAAAAAAAGGGCGACGATACGGGGATTATTCCTTTGGGTTTTGAGTGAATTTCTGGGTGGAGGGGTTTGGGTAGGGTTTTTGGGGAGGTGGGAGGGGAAGAGGAGACATTGGTTGCTTGGTTGGTTTTTTACAACAGTTTATACTGCATGTTGTTAATGAGGTTTTCTTGGGGTTTTTTTGTTTGGTTGGTTGGTTTTTTTGTTGGTTTTTTTTTTTTATTGATTCTATAATTTAGACTCTAAGTGTTAGTATTATCATAAGATTAATAATAACTGCTTGATTTGGTTGCACTGATACAACTTTTAATTAGACTGACAATAAATTCTCAGCTCCAGAATGAGGGGGTGCTCCTCTTTTTGCCCAGAATATCACAAGCTTAAGAAGACCATGGAGACTTTGAGAGTAGGAGCCTACTGCCATGTACAGAGAAGGTAATCCAAATGTTTTGGAGGTCAAAGCCATATACTTTACTGAAATATGTGAAGGAGTTTCCAGGCAACTACAGATTATTCAGGATGGTATTTTTAGCTCTGCAGAAAAGGTCCACAAATGTTGCTTCCCAAGCTTTGCATCTGGTTGTCTAGTTTATCAAGTCATGTNTGACAGCTTTAAATGCAGTTGACAATAAAGTATCATTTGAGCCATTACTTAGTAGTCAACACCTACAAGCTTTTATCAGCTAAAACTGATTCATTTCCTAGACTTAGCTAATTTCTAGATAAATGTTAGCTTTGGTGACAAATTAAAGACCAAATGTGCACTTTTCACAATGAGGATATAGTGACATAGGAAGTGAAATATAAGATGTGCTAACTTAATGTCATTCTTGGCATCTGGCCTACGCTTTCTTAAATCTAGCTTGTTCACCAGTTTTTATATCTTAATAGCTGTCTGTCTCGACAGGATTTTTTGTCCTCTTAAGCATTAAAAAATTATACATCAGCTTATTAAACTGGTCTATGCTTTTTGTCAGATATTTTATAAAACAACTCCTCAATAATACTGAGTAGCTCTATTATAAACATTTCATGTTAACTATTGCACAAATTAACCTGAAACCAAACACAGGGGAATTAGAAACACTATCTTTTTTTCTTCCTCTCCATGGGGACAAACACATTTTTTAAGTCATTTTTTCTGTTCCTGCAAATAGAGTTTTATTCTTTGTAAACAAATTACATATTTATACAATTCCACAATCACACAGAATAGTGGCAGAACATAGTTCAATCTATTTATCTATTTAAGAGATGGGAAAAATATTCCAGAATAAAATTTCAAAGTATAGAATTAAGAGCCTTTGACATTAACACCCCTCTCATGCTAATGGGATCTGTCCACACCTTTCTCTACCCTGTGCTCCTCTACAAGGATATATAAATCTTTTGGATCTGAGGAATTCTGCTGCACACTGTGAGGCAGGATCTTTCTCACAAGGCTGTGAGGGAGAGGTTCAAGTTTAAAAGCACTTTCACCACTCTAAAGAAGCCTCTTGTCACAAGTTGAAATGCACACACATAGCCTGTCCTAGGGCCCACATAAAAGCTGGGGTGGGGAGTTGGGGGAGTTTAATAGAGTTCTTCTTGAGCAGCTTTCTAGGATGCATCTTCAGAACAAAACCACACAGACTACATTTATTTCCCTTGTGGAATACTGGAGATTTTTAGTTTACACGATCACTTATTTTAGTCAAAGATCCCTAAGTTAGACTTCTGCCATTGGTTACAGTATTGCAATTCATGCAAAGTTTTACACACACACATACTGACCCTACAGATCTGTCTCAAAGTTGTTAGCAAAGAATCATTCCTGCAGTGAGCTCCTAGTTTAAATGTTACAGAAAATAAATTGATTAATTTAGTTGTTAAAATCTTATTAGGCTGCAGTAATGGAGAACTGGCATAGTTGTTTCTAAGGAAATATTGGAATGAAACTTCACACATTCTGTGATGAAAAAACAAGTGTAAGCAAGTTTGTGAGGCTCTCTAGGACTGTGCAGCCCTCTCTTCCTCACTAAGCAAGCTACCTGATAAGTGCCACTCAGTCTCATCTCTATGATAATTATTGGGTCATCTATGTAAATTACAGTGTAAGCTGAAAATTGAGCATGTCCACTGAAACATATGAAAATCAAAAGCAGAATGAAAATCAAAAGCATATAAAGAGGAGAAACTTTAAATCCCATCTACTTCCCTGAGTTTGAGAAGTGACTCCTCTCCCCAGTTAAGACATTAAAAAAAATTTTGTTATAATTTGCCTAATAGTCTCTGTAGACATAATGGAGGGAGGAGACTGTTCAACTGAGGCCCTTTCCCATCAAGGTATTTAACTTCTCATGTGAATGTGAACAATCTTTCTGTAAATTATGGAAATGAGTCAATAAATATGGCAACTGGTATTCAAAAGAGTGACAATACAGCAAGAGTCATCCATATCTACACCAAATGAATACATTTCTCCTTTGATGCTCCAGCAATAAAATAAAGAGAAGTCTGCACAACGTGGCCTACCAAGAAAACAGAAGTCAGCTTACATTAAATGAAAACAGTTATTTTCCTACTTCTCCACTATTTCAGTCACAGTTTTTAAAAGTTTCAAAGATGCAAAATACAACTAGTTACCATAAAGAGCAAAAAGAGATCTTCAGACCCTCACAAGTAGCTGCAGCAGAATTTGCAGACTAAGTCCAGTCAGAAGTTAAACCACATCAATATAGAGGACAAGAGAAAGTTTTGCAAGAGAAAGAAGTCTCATCAAACAAGATAACCTTTGTTTGTAAGTATTGAGGAATTTTAGCTTTAGTGCAAGAATGATGAGGAAAATTCAGATTTAAGTGGTTTGCCTGACAGGAGTGATGTAGAATACTGACTATACACCTTGTCCTACTGCCCAGAAAGGTCACAGTGATCATGTTAGTTACTTGTTAGTTACTAAAGTTAGTTATAAGTTCCTAAATTTGGGGAGTTTGCTAACACTACTTTGGTTAATCATACCAAAGATGAAGCCAGGCTGAATCACAGCTGCTGACCTCCTCCACTGATTAGTGACACCCCCAAAGATTATTCTGAGGGCAGATGAAGGTAATTAGCTTAAATGTTGATGTCTGAAGGATCACAGATGCCCATGGCACCAAAAATACCAGAATGGGCTCAGACAGTAGCATTAAGACACGACTCCTCTGCACAAGTGGAAAAGAAATCCAAAACAGCTCCCTCCAGTGAGCAAATGGCAGTCCTTAATTATGGAAGAATTCAGTGAATCCAAAGCATCTCTCCCTGTTCCCTTGCTTAAATAATTCATCAAAGGAACATGAGAAAAGCCACAGATGGTAACACCATAGGTTCACCTGTGCAAAAGTTGTGTCTTTAACACGAAAAATGGTGGTGATAAGGCAGGAATTAATATACAAATAAGGCAAGACATTAATTGTATTTCTCCTGTATTTCTTCTGGCATCCCATCCCAGCTTCCAGCAGCCTGTTGCCAAAATTAAGGCAGTTCCTGTTTCAGAGAGGAAATACTATCTCATCTCTTTGCTCTTGGGTTTTCACCTTGTTCCTTGAATATGAGAGCAACAGAGTTTGTTGCAACCTTTTGAAGGAGAAGAAGACATTCTCATGTCTCAGAAACTAGTGAGCCTGGCCCTGGGAAAGAGGTGTCCAGACGTGGAAGGGAGCAAGAGTGAGGGAGTTTGCAAGAGCAGGCTGCCTGTATTGCATGGGGAAAGCACAGAGAGGCAGGCAAAAGCAGGGCCACAGAGATAATGGGTCCTGCTTCACAGACACTAGAAGGAACTGCACAAAGTTCACAGCAGCTCAGCAACTCATTGAACTGACTAAAACCAAATCAAAGATAAGGCACCTTCCCCACAGGAGAAGAAGGAATTAAGCTATGAATTGATTTTGGTACTTTTTCTGACCCAGTCACTTTGAGCGTTCCCTTCAAAAAATCTAGCTTAAAATTTCAACAAAATCTTACTTTATATTACTTTTCAAATCTTTTTTGGACATATTAATATAGTCCAAAGCTCTAGACATGCCCGTCTAAAAGATAAAGTCAAAATAGGAGCCAGGTACAATCCTCAAAGGGGCTTTAATTTCATCCTTTGTCATCTTTTCTCAGATGTTTTAATAATGCTTTATCAATAAAATAAAATCTTATGGGGCCAAAAGAAAGTAGTGTAGGAGTCTTACAGTTTTTAGTATCTGGGTTTTTTTAAGTCTCAGTACTAATCTTTTATTAACATAGATATTTCATGGAATTACATTAAATAAATTAATGAACAGGCACAAGAAAACTGAATAGGAAAGAGTTCTGCATTTCAAAAAGCAGCTAAGTATGCAAATTTTATTATTTACATTAAAATGTCAGTATCTTCAAATTATATTAATGATTCCATGTTCATAATGAAAATTTGTATCAAGGCTTGGGACTGATACAGAATTTAAAAGTCTTTCTAATTCTCTCTACCAACTGCAATTTAAAGTTATTAGATTTCTAACACTTCAACCTCTGTATAAACCATTATTCTGGTAGAAAATTAAACACTGAACTGCAATTTACTTTCATTTCTTTGAGAAAAACATATTGAACAAATTTACCCAAGCCAACAGAGTACAAAGATGTAGTGTACATTAGGAAATATATTTCCACGCTTTGGAAGACTGAAATCCATACAGCCTCAGAGCAGCACTTCTTCAGTAATGATAAGTGACAGCTATCATCAAGATAGTGAAATTCAGGAAACAAAAATGAGAACCTGTAAATTATGGGACCTTTAAACTTATCAGTAGAAGTTTACAGGTTCAATTACTTTTCAGTAGAAATTATGTATGCTTTAGTAATATTTATTCATTAATCTGACAGGTTTGCCATGAATGCAGAATGGGAGAAATTATTCAGAATACATACAGCCCTTATTTACTTTCAAGGTTGTTATTCAGCTACTGGATAACAGAAACCTACACTGCCAAACATTCCATTTGTTTTCATTTATTTTACTGGCATAAAGCAGGACAAACAAAAAAGATCAATAGTTACTATGTTTCCTCTAGCATTGACTCCAACTCCTTCGCAGTTTTGAAAAAAATTTCTTACCAGGAGCATACACAACTAGTCTAGCTGTTTAGTCTTTAATGACTGTCTGGCTGTTCAAAAACATTTAGAGATGTGTGGCTTAATTCAAGAAGTTCTACATGGTTCAGTGCCACTTATCTGAGACACAAAAGTAAGAGTGTAAATTGATTTCTTAAATTGTCAATATGAAGGCCTTTCTTATGCTTTCAGCCACTGTGACTTCAAATGCATTCAAATCTTTTCAGCTTCTGCATTTTCCCAGACCTTATTAGCGTAGCACATTTTTCTGTTATAATACAGCAGTTTACCTTTTAACTTCTTGACAGTAATCTTCATGGGCTGAAATCGCCCATTTGCATGGCAAATAGTCTGTCAGCAGCAGATATGGCAGGTCTTGCTTACAACCTGATCACCACTGTAGAGCTATAACTGGCTCTATATTTTGAGCAGTAAAAATAAATGTCAATGTAATATCCTTGTATATGATTATTGAGTTATTGATTATGAGCTATTCCTCTTCAAGACTGCTCCATCGTTCAGCCACTGAGACAGAAGTACATAGTGTGTAAATTCAGACTGCATGAAAAAAAATGTATCTGAAATTCCATAATCTTGAAGAGCTCAGCAGCCAAAAAAAACCCTTCATTTTTTATTGGTCAATGCATAGGTAGGTTTTATAACTGTCTTTAAGTTAAATGTGAGATTCTATTTGGTTCTGTTTTCAGGATATGTGGAGCTTTTTCTCATAGAGATATACATCTGTATAAAAACCTCCACATATAGATCTATATATAGAAAGTACACACAGAGCTACTTTCATTTCACCCATATACAGTGTCCTCCAGTTTTTATTTTTGGAAATGAATTATTATGGTGATAAAGTAATGGAGACTGTAAATTATACAAAGAGCTTTCTATACTTAAGAAATGATGCCAAACTGCTTCTTTGTTCTCCCATGGAGTGATTATTTTCTATCTCCCTGATGCATCTTGGTCATTCACTCAAACAGTGCAAATGATGCCAAGGTCAAATTTGCTCATTCTGTAATGTTTAGCCAGCTCATTAGTATTGGAAATCCAGAAAATGAAGTCATGAGCACTCTCTGTTACTCCTCCTGGAGTAACTGGGATGTGACTGAATTTTTTAAATTAACCCAAGCTCTTCTCTTCCCAGAGAAATTGCTGCTTAAGCTGGTAGAATTGTGAGGACAGGAACATATGAAAAATGGCTTTTCTGAAAAGATCAAGACTCAGAAATATATGGCTGGCTTTTTTACAAGGAGGTTGCTTATTTTACTTAGAACAAAACTAGGAAACTTACCAAGATCTAGGTAGATGCCTGGAACAAATGAGTTGAGAAAAAACATAAGAATAACACATCCCAGCACTGTGAGACATTTGATGAGAAGAATTTTGTCTGTTATTCTGTGCTGGAAACAGACAGGAAAATAAAGTTAGTGATTGTATTAAAGAAGCAGCTATGTATTACGCATAGAGTTCAGAAAAGCATGTGTGAAGTGCAAACTGCTGCTCCTGTATTGTATATTCCTCTTCAGCATAAAAGACAGAACTACTTGAATAGTTTTTATAGATGTGCATCTTATGCATATCTATAAAAAAACATGAATATGTGGTCCAACAGGCTTTAAGAGATACAAGTATTTAGCACCTGCAGCATACATTCAGCTGTATTCAGGGACCCCCTCCACAACTTCAGTCCAGAGGGTCAGGAAGGGTTGAAATTCAACTCCTACCAAAGAGGGAATTCTGTGGTTTTGTGGTCTGGGACAAAATCACCCTTCTTTTTCAGGTGTGCTTTGAAAACCTATAAACTACTCTAGAGGTCAAATCTTTCACACCTCCTCTACAACTCTCATGTAATTGCCAAGCCCTTCATCTCTACAGAGTTTTTTCACTTCCGTGCCCAGCTCCTGCTCCACTGTGCCAATCTCCTTGTGCTCTCAGCCCTCATACCCAGTGCTTTCCATCATGTCTCTGCTTTCACTGCCAATCCAGAGAATCACATTCTCCCAGACTGTGTTTGTCGAGTTTGTCTCTTGTTCCACGTAGTTTAAAGCTCTACTAAAATACAAGTAAGTCTCTGTTCTTTAAAAAGTTTGTCTGTTATGCAAAGCCCTGAAACAGGTGTAAAGAAAATCTGTTGGGGTCACTCTGGTTTGGTGTGACAGCATTCTCCCACTCAAGAACTTGCACCCCAAGGAGTCCAGTCAAGGACTTGAGCTCTCAGACACAGGCCTGGTTCATTAGTTGTGCCAGTGAGGTAGAGAGATTGTGACACTTATATAATTAAATTTAGGAGACATTAATCCCACTACAGAGTTTCCATCTTCCCAGTTTCAGCATAAAGACTTAAGCAGTGCTAGTGTATGCACAGCTAAGAGAACAGGATTTATCAAGTGGTTTATTCCTATTTGAATAATAAAAGCAGTAGTGTCACCAAAATGCATTAAATTAGAGTCAGCATTGGGTGCATTAGGAGGAGTGTACTCTATTATTATTCATCATGGCTGCAAACAATTTATTGACATCTCCTGAGCCTTTCTGGCTATGGATTAAAAATTTAAGAAAACACTGCTGAGCCATTACTTCATTCTTTAAGTTATAGTTTTCTAAGGAACAAAAGTACAAAACCTAACAAAACCTCACCATGTGCTTCAGAACTTTGTCTGACCAAGAAGCCAACCACCCTGGCTGCTAACTTTTTGGCTATCAGGAGTGTTATTAAATTTTCATTAGATGTAAAGCACTATCTCTACATAAAGACGTAGCTTCATTTACCTGTATACTGAAAAAAATTGCCATCCACTTACTTTTTTCTGAAGTTCCTGGATATTTGTTTCCCAGTTTTTATCTTCTTGTGAAATTTGTCTGAAAGAAAATGACACCTACTTTTTTCCAGAGTGAAATCAGAGCTCTGCCAAGAGTGTTGGAATAAATCCCTCTCATCACATACAGACCACCTCTTTCCCTGTGTGGAGTCGTGGCCTTCTTACATCCAGCAGAAAAATTCCCACGAGCATTCACTTAAGACTCCACTTTTGTTACAAGCTCCACTAATACACAAACCCTTCTGTTCATGAAGAAAGCCACAGGCTGGGAAGGAGCTGGACTCCAGGGTATAGACCTCAGTATAGGATCTGGCTATCTGCAATGTGTAGTTCCCTTAGGAGTTTCAGGAGCTGATGTGTGTGTCCCACTGCGATAAAACAAGGGTCATGTGCTAACATCAGCAAGTCAGATCACACATGTTTCACATTTGCATGTTATAATGAAGTTTGTAAGATCCGAATAACTTCACCGCGTTATCGGCGCACTCAGGCCTCCAGCAAGAAGCCTTGGGCTTTGCAGTTCAGGAGCTCTGTTGTTAATGCTAATCAATTTTTACATTGCTGTAAATGTGCTGTGCTGGAGGAATCCTGATTTTCAAGATTAAATATACAATTTTTATTTGTAAGTCAGAAGGGTCCTCTTTAGAATATCGTAAACTCTGAGAATCTTAAAATCTTTTGAAAAGTAGGTGATTTTAACAGCCTTATTTGTCTTGAAGTATTAATACTGTCACTCAATTCATAATACACAAAATCAACAAAAATTATGTAAACAATCTTATTATTGGAATAGTTCCAGAAATCATATTTACATTTTCTTGCTCAAATTCTTTAACAAGGTTATTAATTAAAATTAATTATTCCAATTCCACTTTAGGCAATTAACATCCAAAATATTTATCACCACTATTCTCAGTCATCAAATTCCATGGCATAACATCTGTTTTTACTAGAATCTAAACAAAACAAGGTCTTTATTCTTTTAGTCATAGTTTATGTAAACTTATTTTCTATACATAAAAATATGTCTGGACTCAGGTTCACACTGAAATTATGATTAGGAAAAAATTGTAAAACACAGCAATTCACTGGTGAAATGTTTTTCAAACTTACCTATTCACTGAAGAGAATATGAATTTTTCAGTAAAAAAAAAAAGAAACTCCAGCATCTTACTGTGCTGAAGCCACAACTGTAAGGAAAAATGTAGTGATATATTTGTGATCTCTTTAAACTGAAAGCTGCCTGAAATTTCTAGGCCTTTAATTTTGGGTCATATTGACAAATATATTTTCCAGGCCTTACACATCAGTTTTGTCCTAGAATAGTTTGTGTTTTATTGAGGCTGAGAGTGGCTGTTCCTATCTGCCCAGGCATCTATTTCATCAAGACAGAGCTAGGAATGCAGGTCTTGTTCCAGTGAAGATCCTAAAATGGGAGGCTGGACACGCTGGTCCTTGCTTACCTGTGAAACGTCCTCAGCTTCTTCCTCAGGAGCATCTCCAGAGTCAGCACCTTCTGCATCAAGAGGCACTTCACAGCAGTCTCCTCTCTGCTGGCTGGGTTGATGCGCTGAGCTGTCAGCCTCCAAACATAGATCTCATGTTTCAGCTCTGAAAAGAAACAAAATTGCATCAATGTGAAGTCCAACGCGTATGAAACCAGAGATGGGTAAAATATGTGTCATGTACTCTGGACTCAAAGCTGTTAAAGTTATTGGGATGGTTTCCCAACACATTTACACTCAGGAAGCTCCTTTTGTCATTCATTTTGCAGAGCTGAAGTGAATAAAAAATAAATAGAAATTTTTCAAAATTTTAAATAAATGAACCAAAAAGTCTTTTTTCAAAGAAAAAGTAGTACTGTCTTCAAATGCTTACAAACATCTTCAACAAGCTTAAGGGCTAAAATTGTAGCCCATTCATTTTTCAACAGAAAACAGGCTGCCAGTATACATTGTTATACTGCTATGAGAGACCAGTTCCCTGTGTAGTTAGGAATTATAGCAAATGCTCCTTCACAGTATTCAAAATAAACAGCATGTTTCCATTCACTCTATGTTCATACAAGCAATTTTATCTATGTAAGGCAAAAGTGAAATTTGGCACTGTCTTATGGAATAATGCTTAATAGTATTTTAAAGGTTTCCTAAGAGGATTTAATTCTTAGGCACTGAAAATATATGTAAACACGGCAACCATCACTTTCATGCTGACCTGGATGATATCTGATCCTGTGTAAATTCAGACAGACTGATTAACCCTTCGAAATCAGACTCTAGAATCTTCTCAGAAATTTCAGTCCTTTTTGATTATTATTTTCCCTGTACTGTTGAGGCCTTGGAGAATGGCCAAAAAACATGTGTTCCTATTCAAGAAGGATGTTAAATTGGCCATGCCAAAAAACCCTTTGAATTTTACAGGAAATCACTAAAGAAATAAAATCATAATATTCATTCAGAAACAGTGCAAATGTTTCCTATTGAAGCAACAGAATGTTTCTTCAGTCTTCTTTTCTGTTCCACTCAAATTTCATGTTATTGAAGACAATATGTCAAGAATACAAGGTTTTATATTTTAAGATTCCTGCTCAATCAGCAAGTTGTTCTCATTCTGAAAATGGATGTGTAACTCTTTACATCATGTAAACAAGCTGTAAGAATTATCTATAACAAAAATATTTAGTTACATAAGAAAAATTTAAACACATTTTTATGTAGGCAGTGATGTTAACATTTTATTCTGCAACCCTCTAAAGGGTGATGATATCTGCTATCAAGCATGTTCAATTCCCCAGTTTCCTTTACAACTAAGTATTCATAATGATAATGCAGAGTGAATCTTATGAAGATTGACCATGAGAAGGAATTAGACTCACTAAAACTCAAACATTTAATAACAAAAGTGTGTCCAGAGTCTGCATGGTTGACACAGAAGAAATGGATTTGAACAGCAACTGACATACATTTTGTATTATTTGTGTCTATAGATCCGCACACATCTGTCAAAGTGGTAATGCTTGCCTAAATTTTACAGTTTAAGACCACAAATGCAAATTCACACTGTCAAAAACCAGTTTATACCTGAACCAGAGATTCCAAAAATATGCCAAATCAACCACTTTCCTTTGTAATATATTTGGTGGTTCTTGCCAGAAACATAATCTGGAACAAAATTATATTACAATACAGATAGGTCTTGCTTATCAAAGGATCCACATGACTTCTGACCATCATTCATTTTTGCATCAACATTTGTGACACACACAGATATAACAGCAGTAATTTTCCACTCTTCCACTCACAGAGGGGGAAAAAAAAGGCCTAAATCGTTTGCTCCAGGTTGAGCAAAGTTGGACTGCTTTGTGATCTACATTAAAAAAATATATGCATGTCTTCACATGGCTTTGATCGTGCCTTTATGTACAGCAAGTGCATGCTTGATTTTATTTTTCTGTACTTCATTCTTATGTGATTTTTGAGTGAATATGACTGCAGCTTTGAAACTGTAATCAGTCCAAGGGAAAGAGTGTGTTTTGTCTTTTTCTCTGGCAAAGGCTCATGAAGCCTGAGCAACCAGTTTGCTGTTCTACTTCCCTAAGTTTGTCTTTTCTGCAACAACTTTTCTGATGACATCTGTTCATCCTGCCATAGCATTTCTCCCCATCCTTTCCAAGGGTTTAAACGATAGAGGGAAGTTGAATCATTCACCACCTTAATGAGTTGCAAGAACTCGACAGTTATTTTCATACAGAAAATCTCTATCTTCTCTCCTTCAGAAAGAGGCAGCTATCATCCCTGTATCTGTGCCACAAACAAATCCACTGAGTGGAAAGCAGCACAACTTGTGTTGCAGATTCCTGTTCCACATCTGAAGTGCCCTGGGGCTACTCTCCAGGTTGAACAAAGTTGAACTGCTTTGTGATCTACATTAAAAAATATATGCATGTCTTCACATGGCTTTGATTGTGCCTTTATGTACTGCAAGTGCATACTCAATTTTTCAGTCATTAGTTTTCCAAACATCCCAAGGATGTGAACATCTGATCTGCTGTGGAGTTAACTTCAGAGAAAACTGTACTTGGAAAATCAGAACAGTTGATGCATCTTCTATACCACAACTCCTGTTGCAGTCATGACTTGTGCAGAGGTTTTCTAGGTCATCCCACAGAATGTTTCTCCTACTTCTCTTTCTTGCACACTCTTATTGTTAATAGCCCATTGTGGCATCAGGTGATAAATATTTATTAGAAGTAGTGTTTTTATTGAAGGAAAAATAATGCAGAACCTTGAAGTCAGCAACAACAATTAACATGGCCAAAGTTCTCCGGGCCTTGCTATACTTCTCCTATTTCATAACTGCAAAACCATTTAGGCAGCAACTCCCAGAGTCTGGGAACATCTGATATATTACAACATACTGTGTTACACATGGACAACCACAGAGTCTTATCAATCACTTTGAAATTACGGCCAAGACAGCACAAGGGCAACATTTGGCTGCCACTGAACAGAATCACAGGACAGTCTCACACTCTGTTTCTCCATGTCCATAAGTTCCTGTCCCCCTTTTCAGATGAGATCTGATGGTTATATTACACCAGAGTGAGCTCTCTCCACTCACTTGTCCAACCCAATCCACAGGGTTTTTGCAGGGTTAGCTTTATGGTGGATCAGCCTTCTATCCAGTGTGACCTACCACTGTCAGGTCTATTGCCAGTAACTGACACGGTGAGTCTGTAGCACGGCAGTTTCTCATTAAAGCGGCTAAATTAACATTTGACTGCAACCATAGCACCAGTAGCCAAAGTGATAGAAGCAAAGCTGTTTGGTATGCAATGATCTGGAACACAGGAAGATAGTAGGGCTGCAGCTCAGCTCAGTCAGAGAATTGAGCTCATTATGATAACTAAAACCTTTGTGAATGCCATACATTCATAAAGCCCACGAGGCACAACAGCAATATACGTAGCATTAGTATTTCCCACAAGAAAATAGAAAAAAAATTCAGTTTCTAACAAAAAAGTATTAATTTTTGGCTTAGTTATAGGATCAAATAAAGGCTCCTCAAACATGTGAACCCTATGCTGTTAATCTATTCTGACTTTGTTACTGATCATATTTTGCCCTGGAAACCACAAACATTACATCCTGAATGCACTGAGTTTAACAAAATTTCGGCTGCTGACCCGGACTGTGACAGATTAGAAAAAAATTTTGCATTTTACTAAATATTCTTCATTTGAAAACTGCATATTATTTCTGCAATCTGACAATTAATAGTCAGATTGATTTTCAGTAGAGTAATCACACATTCCCTCCCACCCAGCTGCCAATAACAAAGAAAACATCCTCAAAAACTGAGTGTAATTAATTCCCAGTCTCAGAATCTGAAAAGGCCAGTTTTATTAATTGAAGATACTCAGAAGAGCATGACCAACCTTGATGAGATGATAAGAATTATCATTAAATGACAATTTTCAACTTGCACGTGCACTAACTACATAAACTATCTTTTTGCAAGAAACACAAGTTTGCACTGCTGGGCTGTATCTAACAGCATTCAAAGTATGTTCATCTGAATATTTGTTTCGTTTTTTTCTCCACATGTTACTGTAGCTTAACTATTTTCAGTAAAGCAATTGTTTTTCGTAGCCAAATTCTCAGAATATTTCTGTTTAAATGCTACCTGTAAAGCAAATAAAGTATCATGAATTCTAGCTTAACTAGTAATAGTAATATCTATAACTTTTAGTAATTTTTAAATCCCTCATATTATGTAACCAATCTTCTAAGCATTATTAGACGGTGATATCTCCATTTTGTAAGTGCAGAAACTAAATCCAAAATTTAAAACCGATGAGTAGAAATAATTCACCTAGAGGGATATTCCAGCTTAAACACTTATGCCTCTCTCCTAGAGGCAGCACCCCTCAAGAGGACACAAGCATGAGAATCTAAATCTAGAAAAAGCAACAAACAAAACAAACAAACCAAACAAACAAACAAACAAAAAACCCCGGAATATTCTAGGTTTTATTCCTTTGAATAGTCCAGTTGGTCAATAGTGGATAAAGGAAAGAATAGGCATAAATATTGCAGGGTCTTCAAAACTACATCAAAACATGTTTTGCCTCATTCAGCTAAATACATGCAAAGGAACACAAGAAACGTCCACAATGCAACATAAAGCAGTACAGAGAATTTATATAAGCTTTTCAGCTCAGCGTGACATCTGAGGCCCCATTTGGTCATAAAGGCACCTAATGCCAGCTCAGCTACCCAGCATGGGACTGCATCCATCACATAGGAATTACAGGGCATCCTCATCCTGCAGCAGAGCAGCTGGAGCCTGGGCAGAAAATCACAAAGCTCATAATTTCAAACACCTAAATTTCTCACCAGGAGTCATCTTCCAAACAAGCTGGAGCAGGCTGCAGCAGGCCCACAAAAGAATCTACAGCATTACAAGCCTAACCCTGATTTTATATAGGAATAGTCAATTTAGTACGTGTATGATGGTCACATAGGACTCAGATGGAGTAAGCCACAGATACTAAGGTGAGTTAGATTTCTCATTACATTTCAGGATGGTTGATAAAGATATACTTTAACCTCCAGTTGTCTTGTTCCTGAACGACAGGTGGGATATCTCTCTCTCAGGTTACATGGGCTTTGTTCTCATCTCTGGGTAAGTCAGACTTTAGAGACACAAACCTATTTTAGTGCTTGTGGGTTTGCCGTCAGTTTCCTCTATGGCAATTCCCCATCTTTTAAAAGCAGGAATCTGAATGTATTTAGATTCTCTGCATGCTCATTAGTACTTGCTTAATGTGCTTAAAATTCTTCATTCTGTTACACTGAGAATGGGACAAGGAAGTCAAGAGTCAAGTATTTGGAGCATGCATTTATCTAAAATTCTACTCTAGTTTGTTTCAGGAAATTTTTCTGAGGTGTGAAATCTAGAAAAATAACTCCAGCTTACTATCAAATATTTTTCATTCAGACTGCCAGATTTGCCAACAAAAGCCAATTTTGCTGATGTCTTCCATTAAACTACAAGTCTCCCTTAGAAAAAAAACAACCTCTCTTGAATTCAGGGTACTTTGCTCAAATGCAACTAGATACATTCCAATCCCAAAACATTTAGCACAAAATGTAACTACTGCTGATGTCCTTTCAATATGAGAGAAAGCGCCACAAGTCACTACTTAGAGATGGTATTCCCAAGGATAAGGAAAAAAGAACCATAAAAAGATAAAGCCACAAGAGGACAACAGTCTTTTGGAGTATTTCAAAAGATAATGCCTCTTCTAATGCTTTTAACAAGACAAGATGAAGAGCAAAACAATGCAGCCTACTTCAGACTTACAATAACTTTCATCAATGGTTTAGAAGTAAAAATGGTGTCTAATACATAGAGCACACTTTGATAAAGGAAAATGGCAAAGCAATAAAAAAATCTGTCAAGCTTATACTTGCATTTGAAACACCATCACAGTAAAAGCTTTCTGCAGCAAATAAACACAGATAATGTGTTACATAGAACTAAACAGTTGTTTTAAGCTCTGTTTATTAGGAAGACCTTATGAACTTCAGAGCCATGAAAGGGAAAAACTTTGTCATATCTTCACCCAAACACTGTTAATGGAAAGGCCATGTCTTGCCAATCACTGTATACCTGTGCAATCCTTTCACAAATGAGGTCTAGATACAAAAACAGAAACAAATGCTGCAAAAGAAACAGAAGCTAGCACTAAGTTTTTCCCTCCCATCAGTGATTTTCCAGTAGTCATTCCTTCCATGAAAAATGTGTATAATAAATTGCCAGGTGCTGCTCTATTGATTCAGAATGACACTATATTATACCTTCTTTCTGCATAAGACAAGTAAAGTAATATTACAGCTGCCTTCTTGTGATGGCTACATTATCAATGCACTAAGCAAATAATATGAGATTGTCATATTCTCCTTGTTTTGCAATGTCAGAAAACGATTTTTATCATCTGAAGACAAGAAAAGGCAGATCAATGTTTTTCTCTTTCCAAGGAGAGTATCAACTCTAAAGCAGTTCAAAGAACATGTGCAGGAATTAAAGCATAAAATTATCAAAAATATTTAAAAATATAAAAATCTTCGATCTGTGGCAAGCAAATAACTGTACTTCATTTCATTCCTGATCCTCAGGAGAGCTATGGGAGGTGCAAATAATAAAAGACAGCTTTTGTTTTCCAGTTTCAAACATTAAGCCACAGCCCTGGTAGATCCTGATATATTATCCAGAAAGGAGTAAACAGTGTCTGAATGGACATTAAGACTACCTAGTTTGTTTGAGACTGAAAGTCTTACCATTCTTTCAAATAAAAGACACAACATGTAACTGAAAGATACTATCTTAGATACCAAGAGCATTCATAAGAAAGCTGCACCTTTTAGTCAGCATGCTAACATTCACAGTAGGAGAGTTAAAATGTTAACTATTCACTATTCAGTGTAAATATCTACAACTGCATTGCAGAGAAGAGAGAAAAAGAGACCAGACAAAAAAAAAAAAAAAAAAAAAAAAAAAAAAAAAAAAAAAAAAAAAAAAAAAAAAAAAAAAAAAAAAAAAAAACACCCAATGCACATTTTACTGTCCACATTGGTCCTCAAGATTTAAAAATACTCCCCATAAAATCCAATGAAATTAGCATCTCAGGTGAGGACAGTAGAGTGCAGTGTATATTGCAAAACTTCCATTCAGGCTGAGCTTAAATTGAATTCTTGAAAACATATTGAAAAATTCCTTTATTTGGACATTGCTATCTTCATAAACTGCTTGCTACTTTCCTCACTTGAACCAGCTTCCAAGTGAGGATAGGCCACTACTTCCAACATCACATTAAATACCAACTGTGCTCTACTGGCAGTTATTAAAATACCTACATAGGCACAGATGCACCTCAGGACAGAGATTTGTCAATTTACTTAATTCAGCTACATCACTGATGTACCTTTCACTGATTCTAGCAATAAACGGTTCCTGAAGTTACAAATGTGATACTAGCAAAAATAGGACTAAAGACTGTTCTTTGACCCTGAGCTGCACACATACTGATGTTACACTACACCTTATCCTGGGTGCCCTCTGTGTCCCTGCAATGTCCTTGTGGCCCTGGACACAACTATTATCTTATGTTGGCTTTTTGCATTTCAAAGTGTCTGGCACTAAGTATTGTAGTTTTCTTGCAAGTCATCACAGTGGTTCTTTCCCCTCCTCCTGTCCCCTTTCTTCTCTTTGAGAACATCTGTAGAGCTTCAGGTGGAAGAAACAAACAGATTTGCTCACTCATCTGGTTACTGCATTTCCCGTTGAGGGAAACAGCGCTGTGTTTTTCACACATTAAGCATTTTACATATGACTATGATTAATTAATTCCTTCTGTTGTCAGCTTTACATGCTGACTCTCATACTACCATCAGTATTTTCCCAGCTGCTGCAGACAGTGAGCTACACCAGAGGGAATAACATGCTCCCCCATCTCCTGCTATTACCACTCCTGCTTAAAGGGTGGATCTCTTTCGGCCAGTGAAAAAGTTGGAAAAAAGACCAACAACAAAGTAGAGATGGGGACCTGGTGCCAAAGTTGTGCTAGGAGAAAGCTCTTCCTCTCTGGCAAAAATGGCCAGTATAATAATATTTGTCACCAGAACATGTGCCACCCACTCTCCTGGGGATAGCAACCTTGCCAAACACTGAGGTCCATATCTCTGCAGCTTGACAGCTGAGACCTAATAGTGTATTGTTACACTTCTTAAGGACTAAAGAATGTATTGTTAACCCTTAAAGGAAGAAAAAACTTTGGTTTCACATTTTCAGAGTGGCAGTTGGAACAGTAAATTTAATTCCTCTTACACTCAGATATTATTTCCCTGACAAATTCTTTTGTGAAAGCGTAGATACATACAAACTTTTCAAACCTTCTCAGCTTACTCTTCTAGCCCTAGCATCTTTTGCTGCATCACAGAGAACAAGGAGCACGTTTATCAGCTAAAAGACATGCTCAAAAAAGTCCTAAAAAATCCCTTCATTCTTAAAGAACATTCGATTTTCTCACTCATGGATGAGTTCTTCAGAGTCTTTTTTTTTCCTTTGTTAGCTAGCCCAGTTAAACCACTGCATTTAGACAATGGTTTCTGGGGAAAGAATAGGTATTTTTACTGAGGCAGAGGTGCTGGAGATCAGTCTGAAAGCCAACAGATTAAAAACATAGGAAACATATAGAGTTGAAATTAAAATAAAAATGTATCTTCATAATAAGAGCATTGTCCATTTTTAAAATTCATACTAATCTACTTTAATACTGTGTGTATCCTAAAGCAGCATGAAAAAAGCTTAAAGCACATGGTGCACAGGGACAAAAAAAATCTGGGGAGAATAATATACCAATTAAATCTCACATAACTTGTTTAATTGCTAATTGAGGGCAAGGTGAGGAAGAACTGGTATTTAGTTGATTAAAACAGCTGCTTCAAACAAGCCATTTGAAGTTATCACAGAACCATTTCAACTGGAGATGAAAGGACCCCCGGAAGCACCTTGGAGGCCATTCTACAAATCCAAACCATGACAGCTATCTCCTAATGGAGATATACTGGAGCTGTATTGGTCTCTTCCTTTCTCTTCCCCTCTCACAAAAATTTTCAGTGGAAAGAGTGGCTCTTCAGCATTTGCTCTAATTGAACAGCTCCTGATTAGGTTTGCAGCAAAGGACAAGCAGCTGATTACGAGAACACATGGTATACTGATTAGGAGACTGCTAAATCTGAATAGACTAAGGTGCAAGTAACAAAGATTACCAAGAAGTTAATTGAAGGAAATGTACTTGCCACTACTACAGTGTTTCACTGGCAAAAATAGTATGTCAGTGAACAAACTGTACTATTCAGAGTAATTTAAAAATTTTTCATACATACTTTATTCCTTAAAAATCCAAAATATATGCTTTAAAATTGTACAGCCAAAAGGAAAAAAGTAGCAATTCCATGTTCTAAAATATATATTTATAAAATAATGCTATTATGTCGGGATCAATACTGTTTACAGTTGGGAGAATTAATTTTCTTGATGGCTTTTTGAAAAATCATACTTTGTAGGGTCAGAGGGAAAGAATCTAAGAATCTAAGTTAGGGTCTGAGTTAATTTCTTTATTTCTCTTGCTCTCTGGATAAGACCTCTAAGGGTGCAGAAAGCCTCAGCAGTTTTAAATTAAAATGCCTACCTCATACCAGACAGATATATAGGAGAAAAAGAAATTCTCCTTTAGTGTCTTAGAAAACAGTTATTCAGTATAATATCTAGAACACTTCAAAAATATTTTTAATCTAAATTCTGGGAAAGACTTTGGCCTTTAGCAATACAGACAGAGTGCACCTTGTGCTGAATAGACATCGAAGTCAGAAGCAAAAGTCTTCAGAAGATCTTCCTAAGCAGGGAAATTTCTTCTCTGACTTTTCTATCAGATGGGATTCAAGACACATGATATAATCTACTGAGGAGAGGACTGTCACTTCTGGCTTTTAATAAAACCATAATCCTAAAGCAAATTTTCCCTGGAACAAGGCAAGGCACTACAGGTACTACTCCTTTTGCCTAAATGAGATACCTATCATGGAAGTCTCTGCCACAATTAGTCACCTTGGCATCTCCTTATAAGAGAAAAGTAAACTTTTAAGGCCTGCAATATATCTGTTCTAGCACAGACAGCTCCATTAGTCTTGAAAAGCACTTATCTTTCTCTACAGATAACAAATGAAGCAAGATATATCAACGGTATCAAAAGTTGTCCTCTCCATGTGTCCTAGGATGACGTTATGATGCTTGTATCCCCAGTTGTCTGTTCTGTGTGTACTGGATGTTGTGCTCTGTGCCCCCAAAACTGGCCCTGAACAGTGAAGTCTCGTTTGGTTATCAGCTTGCTCACACCCCACAGTCAGCAGGACAGACAGTGCAGTATATTAGTGCTGCTTTGGTTTTCTTCTTCCTTTCTGCTTTGCTTTGCTTCTTGCTTTGCTCTTTGCTCTTGCCTGCTAGCTAGTTTAGCTGTACAGTCCAAATTTTCTCTGGACTGTCCCCTTTTTCCTTTCCCGTGGAGCCTTCTGAACCTGTTCCAGGCCAGGACCCAAGGAGACATCCAGGACACCTTGCAGCCTGCCAGGGGGTCCACCTTTCCCAGAGCCAGAGTGACTGAAACAGCAGCCACCCACCGGAGAGACTCTCGGAGTGTGTGATCTTTTCAGGGCAGTGAACATATTTTGTCCTCTAGTATTGCTCATTCTGTGTGCTGGGGAGTGCCAGGCCTGATTATAAACAGGTTCTTTCCATCCCTCTCTCTGAGGAAAATCCTTCCCGAACCAGTTGGGGGGAGGGGCCGTGTGGGTTTGTTTTCTGGAGGGGCCTCTTTGGGGGTCTTCCCACAAATTTAAACCAGGACACCATGATAAACAGATGCCATACACACAGGTTCAGAGACATCATACAGCACATCAAAACAAGTGTTGCATGGTCAGTGGAAGGCTGGATCTTAAATCTTCTGCAGGCAAAGGTGAAACCAGCATCAGTCCCAGGGAAGAAACAAGTTATACTCAACGGTTTTTGTACAAGGCTTGCTAATAAATTATACTTACTGAAGTATTTCTTACCTCAAAGAGCTTGTGAATGTTTGGGGGGTTAGTAATAAATTTTAGAAGGGAAAGAGAAGCCCTAGAACAATGATAAAAACTTCAAAATGACTGAATTGAAAAACATAAAAGCATGAAGACAACGAGGGACTCACACAGTCGACAGTCATTGAAACAGCTTTAAGAAGACTTCTAGAGACTATTGAGGTGAGTGACATAAAAAGACATAGATTCAGTTCTACTGAATTGAAATAGAAATTATGCACCAGGGAAATTTAGGGAAGGAAGAGCACAGAGGCAAGCTAGGGAGGACTTGAAAAGTTCTGCTTTGGTGAAATGTCTTTCACTGACCACAGACCAGTAAAAGATTGCTGAAAATTTCTATGGAAGAAAACCATCAGCAAGGGAATGCATCAGTGGACTATGTTTGTTGTAAGGGAAACCTGGGAGATTTCTAAATTTAGGCTGTTAACTCAGCATCTTGAGCAGATATTATCTGTTGCAACACAGAACATCCTCATACTCATGCCTATGACTGTAATGAATGATGCAAAATAATCCTGTAATTTTTGTAAGATATTTAATAATTTGTGTCAAAATCTCAGTCTTAGCACCAGAAAAAAAAATCCACTTCTAAAAATCAGAAAATGCCACAACTAAAAATAAAATATGAATTATTAGTTGAAAAATTAATGTTCAGATAATGAGGAGGGTGGGCACTTCCATCTGAAGACAGCATTTTAGTAGGCACTACTCAGTTTCCATTTAGCACATACTCAGTGTAGCAATTATGACTTTTTGTCACACTCACACTTACCAACAATTTCACTTGGCTCCTTATTGTAAAGTTTTTTGTTCCAATAAAGAAGTCTGAGAAAAGGAAAGGAGACCAGAACAACAAGGCAGATACCCAAAAACATATGCCCTGTGAAGGCTGCAAAATCCAATCCCTGAAAATAAAAACAAAAACCTAAATTAAAAATCACTTATTTTTCTATATTACCTACAGGGAAAAGCATTCAGCTTTATGTAGGCTAACAATCAATAACAAATACAAAGCAATATAGTAAGTTCCAAGTACAGTATCTGCTGTATTTCATCTATTTCAATGAGACAAGCCACATTAAAATTTAATTCAAAGAACTAAAACATTGCATTACAAGTTACTCTGAAACACACTTAGTGTTCCTGAAATGTACAGTAAAAAACCCAAACTGAAACATTAACTTTTACTTCTCACTTAAATCACTGTAAATTCATTTCAAATTACTCAAATTCTCAGAAGTAGTTGAATTTTAATGACCAGATTTTGTTTTAAACTGGTGACAACAGAAATACTTACAATAATTCTATTTGGACCATTTTTCTACAATGAAAGTATTGTATGTCAATATTGTGTTTATTCTTCTTTCTGGTTAATAAATGAACACATTTCTTTATATTTTGCACAATGAAACCTTTTAATGAAGGGATTTTAAAAATGGTTAAGCAGAACATATTAAAAGGCTGAACGTATTAATTGCTTTCAAGCAATAAGAATGAACAGTGACAGCTTGTCCTAAAACTTTGAAGTTTGCCATGCTGTGAGTAGGACATTGGACTAGATGACCTCTAGGGTCCCTTTCAATTGAGTTATTACATTTTTCCATATTGCACACATTGTAACAGATCAGGGTTAGCCTTTGGGTTGGGCTTTTCTGAAGCAGCCATGACTCCCCTGTCCAAAAGAAATTACCCATGAAGCTCCAAGGAGGATCACATCCAAGTAGTCTGGTAGGAGGAAACTGTCTTATACCCAAACAAAAGAGGCTGTCTGAACTGGTGATCCCAACAGAGCAGATCTGTGACACCTGGAATAAAGCATGGCTCAAGCCCAGGATAGCTCAGGTTGTCCCAGCTGAATTTTCAGAGCACCCACTGATTTCCCAGAGACTCTGGAAAGTTAGTTGATCTCCCTGTGACACACCTGTATGTGTCTATTTTTCCCTGATTTTAAACTATGAAGTTTCCTACATATCGATTGGTAATTCCAATGCATATTAAAAACAGCTTCCCTTGCAACAACAGCTGATAGTACCTCCAGTATGTTAAGACTGCTTTAAATGTGTGTTCTTCTATATCGTCAAACACTAAAAGAACTTGTGTGGAAATTTCCTAGTTGAAACGCCTCTGGTTCAAAAAAAGGAAGAAAAAGTTTCTCTATTGCACCACAGGGCATAATAAAAAGATACATAACACAAGAAACTGATGATAGTCATAAAGAACTTTCATAGCCAGATAAAGATTGGTGCTCTTTGGCAAAAAAAATCCATAGCTTGCAGACAGTCAAATAAATCTCAAACCATAAATATGCAGACCTAGGATTAGAATTTGATCCTATTAAAATACAGGTTTAAGCTTCCTGAGGTAATGTCATTCCTACTAGCTATTTAATAGCAAATTCCTTGACTCTTCTACTCTCCAGACACTAAAAGGTGAAACTATACCTGTTCATTTGCTGGCCTTTTGCTATAACTTAGCTACATCCATTGCTTTTATGAAAGCAGAAAGAACTCTTCAGGAATTGGAATGAGATTATTTTAAGAATTGGACAGAAAAAAAGTGACACCACAAAGAAAAATAATGTACCTTCCTTCACTTTGCCTACAAAATAGGTCAGCCACTCAGGTGTCTGACATCTCTGTAAGACAGAGTTTACAAATCAGTTTTTCAAAGATTGGCCTCCGGGCATCAAGTTAAAATTTAGACCTACAGGAGACATTTCTATGAGGGACGAAAACAACATTCATAACTCCAGGAAATTTACAAATGAATAAAAAAAGAATTCCTGCAAAGACTCAGTGTTTGTGAGACCTGCCCCCAAAGTACATAAACTCCATATTCCCCATGTTTTTTTCCTTAATCACAACCTCTGACAATAAATTGACAATAAATCTAATTTTCATATGGGTTGTCTCTAAGATCATAGCCAAAAACAAAGATCATAAAATTTTGGCCAGAAAAATAAGAACTTTAAATCTTAAAAGGTGATTTGGCTTTAGTTCAGAAATTTTCCAACTTTGACAGTGTGCCATTAAACAAGTCAGGAAGTATGCAAAATCATTATTCAGTTTTTTATGGTCTCTAGAATGGCAAAGAGAGGTAAGAAGCCAAAATTATGTAAGCTGTAGAAACACTGAAGCTACACCAGCCAAAATAGAAATGCCTAAACCTGACTGGAAAAAAGAATTATCCTCTGAAAGAAAAATGCCTGAGAAACAGGTGGTTGAAGAGCAATAAAGTAGTTAGGAGTGGTCAGATTATATTCAATACAGAATTACCAGAATGAGGAAAATTACTTTTGCACTCAGACTAGTTTTACAAAAAATGCAGTGGAGATGAAACTTTTCTTAGGCTGGCAGCAACCGCATCATGAAGAAAGATGCCAGCTACCAGGCCAACTGTGATGGTAGAAATTCTCTGTAGAAATACACAGAAATAATGATAAGTGCTAAAGTAGGAAGTAAAAAGAGATAAATAGGAACCCCATGAATTCTTGGTGACCCTCAAGTTTAAATATGTGATGTCTTCATCACATATTAAAGGATCTTGACTTTAAGGAAGAAGCTTATTGCAAGTAAACACAAATGCAAAAAGTCACTTGCCTTTACATTTTTATTATCACACCAATTTCAAAGGAAAAAATTGTGTCTGGTTCTTGAAATGCCACGATGCAGAGGCTTCTCAAAAAATACAGCACAAGAAATACGTCACGAAATGCACAAAATTAATTTCACGATGAACAAAATCACCTCAACCTAGAAGGCAAACTGAAATGCTGAGGGTAAGAAGGAGGTCTCAAGTCTGACTCATAGTTGAAAGGAATTGAAATGAGATAGAGATCACAATACCCTTAAAAGAAAATCAGGATTAACACAGCTTCATGACATAAGAGCTGACATAGACAAGCCTTGAAAGTGATTTGCAGACATCATCACAAGAAGAAAAAAAATATGTCTACTAGATTTTTTGGCATCCTGTCCAAGAGGATCCTATTTCAGAGGGAGTAGCTGGGCTGAGATTCAGGATTTTGTTAAAGTTCATAATATCAGCACATTGATCTTTCATATCCCTGAGATCCCTGGTGAAAAAGAAAACATGCTGCTCTGCTCCTCCTGCAGAACAGCTTTCCAATTCAGCTGAAACAAATTGTTTTCTAGCATGGAGTGTGCCTGTTTCAGGATAGAGCTTGCATGACAGGACTGTCAGTGATATTGTGAGGCTGGAGTGAGTTCTCTTCCCATCCCTTGCTCCTGGCTTTTCTCCCCATTACTTTCTTGCATTGATTCACCAGAGACAGTGAGTGAAAATGAATCCTGATGATCACTAGCCTTGGACAGCTGATGCCCTGTAGCCATGAGGAGGCTGAGGACTACCAAGTGCACTGTTTTTTATGGCTGATATCAGAAAGGCTGAAATACAGTGAAATACAGACAGCTGCCCTTTCTGATGCTTTGGGCTGGGTGCTTAGTACCAGCCTCTCTGCAGCACAGGGAATGTGTTTTCAGGGAAAAGAAGGCTGGTTTCACAGCAGGCATTGTCAGGTAGCCAGCTGGCAGCCTCCTGGGGAACTTTAAGAGACTAAAGGGTTTTCACTGTACCACAGATACCATAGATGCAGCAGAGGATACCAAGGTTGTGGCACAGTTGCTTCATCAGTTGCCCCTGTTCCTTTTCCCACATCCCAGAAAGGACATAGAACACCTCCACAGAGCCTACACTCATACCCTTTGTGGCTGTGAATGGCACATTTTATACCTCCTGAGTCTTCTGCGCTGCTGGGGCCAGGATTCAGCATTGTAAAAAAGCATTAAAGTGCTCCCCATGTCTCCTGCATACAACAAAAAGTCATTTTCACAAAGATTTTCCTTTCCTGCACAATAGACTGGAATAGAATTGACATGAACAATAGGCAAGAAATATTTTTCTTCCAGGAGATTTCAATCTATGAGATAAATACAAAACACGCTTCAATTGTCCCTTACTTGAGGCTATGATGATTGTGTCAAATTCCTCCTGATCCTCAGTCGAGAGAAAATCCAAAGATTTTGTTTTAGCAAGACAACAGCCTAAAGGTTCCTCTGCCTACAGATTCAGAGTTGAAACAGAGTGGGCATCTTTCCTTGGTTTATAGTTTAAAATGCAAAGTCAAATATATCAATTTCATATTAGGAGGAAGCATCATATTGTTTTCCTAAAATTCTAGCTTTCTATCATCTTGATTGTTATTTTTTTTCTTAGCTTCTGGAGATGTGAAATTAAATTCTAGTAATTCAGACCTTTCCACAAGAAATCTGCCTATTTAGAGCAATGAGAAAGCAAAAATTATAGCTATGTGCAGCGATTTGGGGAGCAGCAAGTACTGTGTTTCTAGCCAGAATGCCCTTTACTTAATATTTTAAAACTAATAAAATGAAGAAGAGCAAGAGTAATTTATTATTTTTACACTGGCTTAAACATCCCTCCTAGCTGAGTGATTGAGATCTGCATTGTCTCTCATGGGAGCTGCTCATGATGTCACTGAGCCAGAAATCACCGATGGTCTAACCCAGTTACATGAAGATAATGTTTATTTGAGACTCTGATGGACCTCATTTTTTGTGTTACATTATGCTGTTTAATGAATACTACATGCATAGATGGTAAAAATTCTGAAATCAGATGTAAGCCTATACATTTTAGTTCATGCACTTTACCTAAGCATTATTTTCTCTTGAGAAAAAGCACCAATCAAACATCAACAGAAGGGGTAGAGTTCTACAAATTGATCCAAAGTTTTAACAAGCTTGTACCCAGCAAACTCAACAAAAATAGCCTACTAAACTATGGGAATCCATTTTACCAGTGCTTGAAATATCTTTAAAGCTTCATATATAGGATTTGCTCTTCTTTCTTTTTTTCCGAAGTACCTACTTTCATTCATAAAATTTTTGGTACCACAATTTCTCATTAAATATAACCAACTAATATCACATCATACTAAATTCCATCATGAAGGCTGAAAGTCTCTAAAAGGCAGCACAGGAAAACCTGATGTCTGTCAATGTCCCAGGAAATTCCTGTTAAATAGCAGGAATAATTCTGAGTGGTATGCTGAAACCTCCAAATCCTCATCAGACATCAGATTAACAGCACAAGCTTTATCACATGCTAACAGAAACAGTAAATAAAAGGATCTAACCCAGTGGCTAGCATATGCTAAAACTGCTTTTGCTCTAATCATTACTTCTTTTATGCAGATTTAGCTTGGACATACCAGTGCACATGTTCACTATCACTATGTTCACAACATCATTTTGCTCTGGAGACCTATTTGCCATCCATTCCTTAAAGAACTGGGAATCACAGCCTGTGCTTAGAGCACAGCAACTTCTGATCTCAAAGGTGTGTTTGTAGAAGTTTGTGAAGTTCCCAAATACAGAAGATTTGCTGTCCAGCCCTTCTGAGAGCAAGGACCATGTCCAACTGGTTCATGCTATATTGTGCACATAAACATGGAGTTCCCAAAGTCTGAAGCCCATATCTCTTCAAAATAAAAATATAGTTTTGTTAACAGTGGCCATTCTGTAGCAGCACTCTGAAGATAATAAAACATTAAAAAATGTTTTCTATTCACTAAACAAGTTTTCCTTTTGCTCTTATCCTAAAATCAAAACATAAATGCTGTTTTGTGAAAATTCTTCTGACTCCAACTAAGAACAACCAAGAGCACAACAAATCTTCCTCTCTATTATGCAAATGTTCCACTGATTCCAGTCATGATGGTAGGGAATATGTCAGGATTATAAATTAACAACGGCTACAAAGAAAATATCCTTTTGACAGTCATTTGCATCTCAAGACAAGTAAAGAGACTTATTGCTACATTTTAATGAGCAAAATGTTACAAAAATCTTATTTATTCAAACATGGTTAAAAATATTTTTAACACAAAGTGAGTTTTCCCCAGAACCTAGGAAGAAAAGTCTCTCCAGCACCACAGTAAACAGAAAGTAAAGCATTTCTAATCCTGTAACTAGATAACAGCACCCAAAGTAACACGGCTGCATTTCATTTAATATTGATATAAAAGCCAAGGTTTCCTACAAAAGTGTAAACTTGCATAATATTTTACTTGAATACTTTTAGAGGTTGATGTACAGCAGTAAAAGTTCAGGAAGATTGGTAAAATTCTCCTCCTGATAGCACCTAAATCAAGTAGAAAACTAAATAATCTACATAGGACAGTTCACTATTCAACTTCCTGCAGGGGCAGTTGTCCAAGTACTCCTGTACTTACTGTGCAAAAATGACACTGAGAAGGAAGTACAAGAGAATGAAAAGAAGAATTTCAACAAAAATATCAAGTGGACTAAATTCCTAGAATTCCTAGAATGTCCAAAAACATGACCATAATGCTAAAAAAGAGGTAGAAAACAAGTATTTTCTATAGAAAACACCATAATAGAAACTATAAAATATACTGCATGAAGGAGTGTTTCTAAGATCATTAATGCATTCAAGAACTTTTACCTCTGAAACAGTTAAAAAAAAAAAGGAATAAAATAAATTTTACTTGGTACTAATGGAGTAGGCTCCCCATGCATTTTAGTCACAGAACTGTGGTAGCTCATGTAACCCTTCTGCACAGCACCCTTTACTAGAAGTAGTTTCAGAAACAAGACAGCAATGTCTATATTTCTCCTTCTGATCAAAAGAGCAGGTGGACAAAATTAGGAATGCAGTATTAGTTCAACAGCTCAGACTGTAAGAGGCCAGATGGTCCAGCTCCCCCTCTGACCTCTCTCTTGGCTTTATCCAGTTACCCCAGCCAGCACACTCCCAGGCAAATCTCCTTTAGAAGGGGTGAACCCTAAGCAGTGAGGACATACCCCAGACCATGACACTCTGCCTCAGGGACAAGGATAGGTCTTTGACCCTCTTTTATTTATATACATAGATATAACAACTGAGAGTAAAGAAAAGAAGCAGCGTAAATTCTATGGCCCTGTGCTCAACCTAATCTATTTCACTATGTTCTTATTTCTGTGATGCAGCAGCAGATCTGAAAATAATCCAGACTGAAAACATCTGGAAAGATTTTTGTGCTTGTTTCAGATACAGAATTTGCTATAATGTCATATTTGCCAGGGTATTTATACATCTGTGTCCTCCTAAAAATATCAAAAGCTCAAACAAGAAAAATGCAACATGGTTTCTTTTCAATTGCAATTGCTTAATTATCTCCCATGTTTATAGCCACTTTTAAAGGTTCTACAGAAATGATGAGTTTCTGAGTGTTTAGGACCTGCATGGTGCTAATTATTCTCTTTTAGATCAGAAGTTTTAAATAGGTGCGCAGATTTCGTATCTAAAATTTAAAACTTAGCTATCAAGTTCTCAGCTAACAATAAATATTAAAGTCTTCAAAGTTGCCATCCAAACTAGCCAACTGCAGTACATTTCAAATATTCTGATGGTAAACATTCAGTTTATTAAATACTATGAACTTTCAAAGACCTTTCCCAATCTGGACAGTACTTAATTAATTTGAGTGCATTCATTTAATTAGAAGAGCTCTTTCTTTCACAGAGCAATAGAAACATAAGTGACTCCAAATAAATAAACCAACCAAGCAAACAAACATAAACTTAGGATTTCATACTACAAATCCCTCATACACTTGCACAGTTGTTCACAGCTCAATGAACACTAAATTTCTCTCTAATTACTTTTTTGGTGAGGGGGTTATGACACCTGGCCAAAACAGAAGGCTCATCCCTGGTGTCCTTATAGATGTGCCCATTACATTACTGCCCCTTCCATGGTGCTGCTTGTTGGTGAGAAGCAGGGCAGATCTGCCCCACCCCAGGAGGGGCTGCCCCTTGCATCCTGAGCAGACTGCCCCCCTGCTGCCCCACAGCACACCAGGGAAAGGGGATGGGACACTGTGCCAGAGGCAGAAGGAAGAATTGATGCCCTTATGGTCAGGGGTAGCAGGGATAGCTGAAAGCACAGAAAACTCAGCAAACTCAGCTCTGTGCAGATGCTGAGGGCTGCAAACACTTGCCAGCAGTGCCACAGACAGTCTACAGGGCAGAGAGACCCATGTGGGTGGGAAGAAATGGTGGGAAAAGGAGAAAGGGATGCTCCTTCTGGATCATTCATGTCCTCCAGTCCCACTCAGCACCAGCCACCATAGCTTTCCCTTTGGCACCAGGCACCCAGCACACAACAGGAGAGCCAAGAGTTGGAAGCTAAAATCTGTCTCTGCAGCCTGGAGATAGCAAAACGTTGTCAGGAGGTGGGAGCCAGCTGCAGCCTGTGCTGCACAGGAGAAGCACCCACGCCCCTCTCACACCCCACATCCCCTTGGGCTGTGCTTGAAGGATAAAGTGCCTCACGTGTGTGTCATGGCTCTACAGAGGCAAAGCAACCTCTCTGTAAAATGTCTCAAATTGTCTCATATTGAACTTTTGAGAGAAAACCTATACTGAAAAAATGGATGGAATTTCATCTTCATTTCTACATTTTTGGTTTTTTTACAACTTGTTGCTGAAACCCTCCATTGTTCTGCTTCTTTCCTCACTTTGCCATTGATAAGGAAATCCTCACCAACAACAAGAAAAGGAAACTGGTATTCTCAGTCCAGATCAAAAAGTCTATGCTTCATCACTATTTTGTCCCCAAAAGATTACTCCCTTCTGTCTGATAATCCTACTAAAAAAGTAGTAGCATGGCAAAAATGTAGATTATGTTCTGTTTATATGGCTGTCTGGGGGAAGAGAAGGATTAACATTGCATAAGTCAACACCACTACTTAATTTTAGTAGCCAAACGACTGCAGTACATACCCTCTTCCTCAGCTCCTGCTTTGAAACAATGATCACATTTGGAGGATCCCCAACAGCAGTGGCAGCCCCCCCAATATTTGTGAAGATTACTTCCGCAATCAGGACGTGCCTAGGATCAAGATTAAGTACTTCACAGAGCCTGCAGTGTAAAGATAATGAAATTAACTTCTTATCCCATGGATAAATTACCTTAAATATTAAAATGCACAAAAATTACAAAATGCAGTTATTTCACAGACAAATGGCAGGATTTTAAACATAATGTGTCAATAAATGCTATGTTAAAGCATTCATTGTGCTAGAGTAATTATAACAATGTAAATGAAAATTTATAAATTTTCTTTACATTTAAAATGCAGTTATTAATGCCTACAAAATCAATGCATTTTTAAAAGCATCTTATTAAAAGTAGTCAACTATTACAAGAATCAGACTACACAGAAAATAGCATTTCAAACTTTCAGTGTGATACAGCTTCTGAAACCATGGTCCTTAAGCTGCACTGACCTGTGGAAAACTATTCTGGTCAACCACAGGCTCTGCACTCAGCAACAGTGATTAACTTTCTTATGGGAAGCAGTGGTAGAGGATTGTGCAGGCTGCCTATTAGCCATGAATCATCTATTAGAGACTTCAGCTTTCAGGCTAGGTTTATCCAGTTTATTTTGTTCCTATTTTCCTCCTTCTCTAAAGCTTGATCATGAGTATTTCTATTTGTGATGAAACAAGAGCAGAAAACACACATTCTTTATGGTTAAAAAATTCTCAAAATGTTTTTTCAGCAATTCAAATATACTTAGTACTTCTTTGGTAAGATGCTGCTTTGATAAGAAAAAGTCTGTTGCTTCTTTAATAAGAAGCACCTTTAAGTGCTCTGACAAACACTGGAGTTGACTCAGTAACCTCATGATCCGTTTGAACTCAGAGCCCACTTACACAGAGTAATCTTCACACAGATTACTCCAACTCACAAATTACATTTACGCACACTCCCGCGTAATCCGCTCTGCTCTGAAGTACATGTTTGACTTTAAACTTGGGCTCTGGTAATAAAAGCTGAAAGTTAAAGTCACACCTAAGCACTTTGGAGTAAGAAACAACTACTTTCCTCCTCGCAACTTATCAAAAGGTTGCTCCAGAATGTGAAGATGGAGGCCTCACTTAAATTATTGTCCCCTGTATCTCATAGCAGATGGGGGGAAGAATGTTTTCTCACTGCAATGCTCTCCCACATTTCCCTGAAAGAAGGGTTGAACTTCACTGTGTAGCCTAAGTATGTGTTATTGAAACCTATATTTCATAGAGAAGAGAGCATACCAAAAACCTTAAAAACCTTAACCTGATTCACTTACACTATCACCAAGAGTGTCAATTTAAAACTCAGAAAAAAACACTGTCAGATGGCATATATGTCAGCACATAAAAACTCTGGAAAATAATAACTGTGTAAAAATACACTATTTCCTCAACAGCATGAAATCATTCCATTAAAGAGTACTTCGTAGTACAGCTGATCCAAATGTATCAATTGTGGTATAAGACCACAATTGTACTTGCAATTTTAACTCCATTGCTCCTTGACTTCCCAGTATTTCAAAATATAAGCCAAACTTTTCTTTAGTGATTCTTTCTTTTTGGTGGGTCGAGTGGTATTTTGAAAAGAGAACTCTAATGTAAGTAAGAAAAGGCTAAGCTCAAAGTATAAAACCATCAGAGATCCTCAGTTTACTTATCCTGGTTATACAATTCCTCACATGTAAAAATATTAGCCTTTGCCAGTTCCCAATAACAAAGTATCTTGAAAATAAGCAACAGCTAAAAGGGGGTAGTTACTACTTTTTTAGCGGGTTGCTACAAAATGCAGAGTGAAAAAAGTATCATGTTTTAGGCCTTATTACAGGAAATATAAACCCTTATGTTCGCAGAGTCAGTATGATTTTCTGCAAGCTTTATCTCCATGGCAATGGAGACTGCACAGTGCAACACAGAGAAGCTGTAGACAATGGCAGTAAGATAAAAAAGAAAATGACCCCCAGCATGAAGCTTTTTGAAGTAGGCAATTATATGGTTTTAATAGGTGAGATAAAATTTTATTTTAGTTTAGATAGTGATTCAAATACAAACGTTTCCCATATACTGAGTTTCCCCTTCTTCAGTGTTACAGGCTCATTTAGTATAAAACAAAAGGACTTAGTATATATTTAGTACAAAAGTCCATTACTTAAGGGTGGCTACAAAGGCAGAGGCTCTCTCTTCACAAGGATCTGCATGAAGACAAGAGGCAACAAGTACAAGGGAGAGATTTCACCTCAACATAAGAAAAATAATTTATGATGAAAACAGTTAACTACTGGAAAACCTCCCCAGGGATGTGGTAGAGTCCCCATCACCGGAGGTTTTCAAGATGTAATTGAAGAGAGTGCCAGATAATCTCATCTAGGCTTCCTTTCCCATGAAAGGTTGGAACAGATGATCTTTTCAGGTCCCTTCAACCTGGGCTATTCCAGGATTCTTTGAAAACAGAATAAATGTTACCATAGCACTGACTGTGAAAAGCTTTTTATGCTACATTGACTTCTGGATTTCAATCCATTCCCAAATTATATTTATCCAAAATATTCTGTAATGCAGCTAAAGAAAACTTGGTGTTTAATAGCTCCAGTGCTGCTTACTGCTAGAAATGCAATTATTGATTAGGGTACGGCAAAGCCGTCTCTTTAAAATATAATCGGACAGAAGACAAATGGAGCTTTCATTCACCAGCTGTTTCCAGTCTAGAATAAATTCCACTTGCAAAATTGGTTTTTACTGCTTTACACTGCATTTTAAAGAGGGGGCATATCTTAATAGAATTTTGTGTTCTTTAATGTGATAATGACTGCAAGCATTACATCTCTCAGGATCATTTCTAAAATACACTAGATCGTTCCAAAACTGAACTGGATTAAACAGATTTGTCTGACCAGACACAGGTTAAATTCAGGTTAAACAGTAATTTATAATCACACACTGATTAAATGTAATTGCATATAACATGTTATTAATTTACAGAAATCTGAAGTAATTAAATTCATGGTTGTCTGCTCAAAGTTCCAAATATCTAATCTCAAACTGTGCAATTAACCAGTAGCCATCCCAATAACATTATCACCAACAGAAATAAAATTCAGATTCTCAGATTCAAGAAAAAGCTGTTAGATGAAATATGGACTTTTTAAAAATTTATTTGTCACTAATATTAGAAGGGATAATAACTTCATTAAAACATAAATTACTATCTAAAATTGTATATAAATAGCAGCCAGCAAAGAATAAAGCAGCTTTAATTTAAAAATTCTGCCTGCTTTATAGGGAAAAAAAATCATCTACTAGGGAGCATTTGGTGCAATATGCTATTGCCATTGAGATATGAAGACAAACCAGAAAAGTTAGCTGCTAAGACAGTGCTCCCAGGTTCCAGATATGTGCTCAATATTAATGCAAAGGCAAAAGGCAACCCATCTCTCTGAAGGTGCTAGCTTTTTATTCTACTACAATAAGAGCATTTGAAGTTCTAATTTCCATTTAAATGATGAAGAAAACATCCAAACAAATATCTTGCAGACATGTCTACTACTGGTTGCTGGCTATAAACGACCAAGTCCAAATCCAAAACAATAAAATACCTGATGGTTACTGGAGTAAAGAGCAGCATAGTGGTAACATTGTCCAAAAATGCAGAAAGAATTGCAGCAATAAGGCACAGAAGTGTAATCATGGCCCACACCTTGCCTCGAGAGAACCGATAAGCCTAGGAAAAACAAACAGAAGCAAAATTAATGGACTACATCACTCCAGCTTAGATTTCAAAAAATTATAGATAAAGCAACTTGATCAAAGTCAAGCAACAATGAGCTCAGAGCATTTACTATTCCTTTATTATTACTCCAACAGAGCCCTCTCCAATACTAAATAATTTGGCAAGAAAATAATTCATGGAAGTGGGCAAACAATCCCATCATGCAAACAAAGAAACAAGTCTGAAGAAACACCACACTCTGCTGCCAGTAATAAAGGGGGTCTGTGTCAGGAGAAGTGCTGAGCCTCCATCTTCTGCCTGCATGCCCAGGTGGACTAACATGGTTTAGACCTCCCTTTCTCTCCACACCTTGGACACATTCCCCATCCTCAGAGCAGCACTGCTGGAGTGAGTCCAGAGGAGGGCCACAAACATGATAAAAACACTGGAGCACCTCTCCTGTGAGAACAGGCTGGAAGAGATCTGTGTTATTCAGCCTGGTGAAAACAAGGCTCCAGTGTCACCTTACAGCACCTTTCAGCACACAAAGGGGCACAATAAGACAGCTGGAGGGGGAGACTTTGGGCAAGGGTATGTAGTGATAGGACAAGAGGAATTTGCTTTAAACTGAGAGAATAGGCTTAGATTAGATATTAGTTAGAAATTCTTTACTGTGAGAGTTGTGAGACTACAACAGGTTACCCAGAGAAGCTTTGGATGCCCCAACCCTGGAAGTGCTCGAGTTCAGGCTGTTCGGGCTTTTAAGAAACCTGTTCTAGTGGAAGGTGTCCTTGCCCATGGCAGGGGGATTGGAATAAGATTATTAAGATTTCTTCCAACCCAAACTGTTCTCTAATTCTATGGTTGTGATTCTATAAATTACACTTTTCACGTAAACTTTTGTTCTGCTACTGTGCCAAGGTCTGTGGCCACTTTTCATGTGTGGTCATAAAGTTAATGATAGTTCCCTGCCCCACTGCCAGGCATAAATAGAGAGTTCAGCTACAGCAGAACTGCAGTCCTGGGGAAATCAGTGAAATATTCAGCTTAATAGTGCCCAAATGCTTGTGTACCCTACTGGGGACCTTTAACATTCTCCTGTAGAAACAGGATTTCATGAAGGGCTTCCTTTCATCCACAAAGGATTTTTCCAGTATTACAACATGACCACTGCCATTTCTAATGTGATAAGTATACATTGACCTTAGAAGGGTTCTTTAAAGATTGTACTTGGTGTGACAGATTTGAATAAATACTAACTTGATAAATCTAGAAATACTTATAAGTACCAAATAAACCCACCTTTACTGCACAGTAGTCAAAGAATCCAGTCTCTGAAAATATGGCCACCAAAACCATCTGCCAAAAGATGAGAAAAAATATAGTCACTTGGAACTGATATACAAAAGTAATTGAATTATTACTCAAAACTAAAGCAAAGCAGTTTGTGATACTGACAAATGGACTTCTTATCTGACACAGCTTTGAGAATCTAATCACCCTTATATTAGAATATCACTACAGCTGCCAGATATCTCTAGTTAATGCATCATATGGTGAAATATACCTCTCAACATAAGCAGTCTGTAAAAGTCATATGAGTCTGGTTGAATTTTATTTGTAGTGACTAAGTGGGCCTCATACATTAAGTACTCAATGTATCTCCCTTACATCATTAATCAAGAACCAGTAAGTGTGTTTGCTCTCTGCAGTAATACTCTACAGAGCACAGAAGATAGTGGCTTCAAGAAATGTTTGCATTTTCCCACATCTGGGAGGTCTCCTGTCCTTCTGTCTTTGCTCTAAACAGAATTTTTGTTGTTGTTGTTGTTTTTAGGTTGGTTTTGTTTTTTTTTTTTTTTTTTGCTTGCTTTTTCTGTGAGGAATGCAAGGAGCAAGGGCCAGTGTCAGGAAATAAGAAAAGCTCAGAATGGAAACAGATAATTGAAATTTTGTCTCTGTATATTGTATATTTTGTGTTAGAGTCTAATAGCATTTGGACAATGCTTTTTACCACAAATAGCTCTGGGCAAAGTGATTAAAATAATATATGATTAAAATCTCATCAGATATTTCTTCTCCGTTTCTGGCTTGCTTTTTTGTAGCTTCAGACAAAACAGTGAGACAGAAAACAACTCTTCCAGCAGAGTGTGTTTGAGGAAGGCTTTGAATAAACAAAATTAAAAAGAAAAATGAGAGTGATAATACCTGGCCTTTAAACAGGTCTTTCTGTTTATAAATCCCAAGGATTTTTTTAGCATCTCATCAATAAAATTTCACAGATTAAAAAAAAAAAAAATAGAAAAGGATCAACATTTCAAGACTCTTTCAGAGATCTGATCCTCATCCTTTTTGGTAAATTCCTTAAGACACAAATGTTCATCGTAAGTTGTCTGAGTAAAGTACAATAAACAAAATGTTCTAAAAGGAAATATCTCTATACTGAATGCAATTATTTTGGCACATTTAGAGCAAAAGATATTTTTTAGTTACCATTCCAAACAATAATGCCAGCGTCTCATAGTCAATCCACTCCACCACTTTGACCATACTTGGCCTCTGCAATCAAAAAATACAATTACAAGAGAATGCCACCTAACTTGTGATTAGCTATGACTTATAAACTCCACTTAATTGATGAACCATTTAAATAAATGTGATGGAAATTAATAAGTGTTCCTACAAGCTACATAAAAAGGACTCTTTATTATTGCCATTACTACTATTATTATTATTACTAATTGAAAGTACCACTGGCATCCTAAGTCGGTCATTTTCAGGCTATTGGTTGGTCTAGTTGTTCCTTACTTAACTTTACAGAAATAAAAGATTACCAAATTACTTGGTACACTGCAGTTCCCTTTTTAGTAAAAGAACAAAAGCATACCACTTCACCTGTGAACAAACTGAAGGGCATTAAAGGGAACATAGTAACAATGTGGTTATGAGAACAACCGAGAAAATCAATCTGATGTTTGACTGTATATCAACGAAGAGTAAGCAGCAGGTGAAACAAAAGGGTTGGAACATGCAAGCATGAGATGTAATTATTTAGGGTAGCATAAAGCAGTGTATTTCCATTTAGGTTTGCTTGGTACCCTAACATTACTGAAAATAACAGTGTTAAACTAACACTGGATTAAGCTGAAAATGGTCGCAGTCAGCTTCCTGCAAATCAGAATAAAAAAGCATCAACTGACGTTTTTGTACTCCCCCTGTCTACACATTAGTCTGACCTCTTTTCCCACCCCAGTTTCTGTCCTACCATTTCTCTTTCTTAAGAAATACTGCTTTGCCATGTGCTCAGTTAGAACTGAGCAAACATGGAAATTAATGATACCTGACACCACAGCCAGAGACAAAGGGAGCACTTACAGTTTGATAACTTACCTCCCCAACAATAGCTAAGGCAGCTAAAGCGGCCAAAGCACCCAGCATGGCTGCAAGGGTCCTGTGAACAATCTGCAACAAAAGGTAAGAATTGACCACAGACTCCTCTAAGCATCTGCTTACTATTAAGAAGGAGAGGGGGAAAGGATAAAACCTCATGTACACAAATCTTTTCTTGGCTTGCTTGAGGGTTTTTTTCTGACTAGAGGATGGTTAATTACTTTGCTATTAAAAAAACAAACAAAAAAAAAAAACCAAACCAACCCACAAACAAAACCAAAAACCAAATGAAACAAAATTAAAAAACCAACCAACTAAAGCCTGGCCTGTGCAAATGCTGTTAGGAAGTCTCATCTCTACTATCAGGTAGAGAAAGGACTTCAGCACTAGTTTCTTATATTTGCCAGTAGGTGACCCAAGAAGGAAAGCAATTCATCCTTCCTAACTTAGGGATCAAAAAGCCCGGTCATGTTGGCTTCCCTTCACATCCCATGGAAAGAACATGCATGCCCAGGAGGTGATCCATCTCATTCTTAGTAGGGGTTTGTTCAGCAAGGGTGCCCTGAAAATGTGCTTTATTTCTCCAGGATCTCATCTGTAGTTATTTAATCTTCTATGTCTGGAAGATCACAGATTATGTAAAATAACTCGGCTAAAGTAAGCATGTAATTAATGAAAATCACACTACAAAAGACTGAATCTAATTACCAGCTTTCACTATTAATGTGTTTAAATATTATTCCAACACAAGTTAAAATTATTGTTGAGAAAGAAATAAAAGAGTCTGGAAATATTTAATTTGCCTCTAATTTCATAAGAAATATTTTGCTGATAATAAACAATAGGATGAGAGCGTCTCAAGGCCCTCCTCAATGTTTGTAAAGGAAAAGCAAAAAAGGAAAGATTTGGCTTTTTTTTTTTCTCCTTGATTAGAAATTTTTAATGAAAATGGTAAAGAACTACACAATTTACCAAATTACTAGAAAAACAAATATATAAATTACTAACTCAAGAGTCAAAAATATTATCTATCTCATTCTCTTGTTTTCCTTAAAAATGCACTGAAGAATAATCTGTTCATGGTCACAAAGCAGAAGGTCAGACCAAGATTTTTATTCCCTAATGACCTACTTGCTCAGAGCACAGATTACAACTCCCACCAGCTCCTACAGAAATGTGGGTGATAACCCCCCGGCTCATTTTGATTTCCCATTTCAGTGCATTGACATGGAAGCACACATATGGCCCTTCTGATTCTGCAAAGGTGGGGAGCATTTGATAACATTCCATAGCTCTTCTGGCTGGCAATCAGGTGCAGCAACTGGACCTCACAGCTCTCTCCAATAATAGATACCAAGCAGAGCTGTCCATTAGGGAAGGGGATCAGCTTCTTACCAGAGCAAATCTCAAGTGTAGGCTAAAGGGAAATCCTCAGCTGTACTCAAACTGAAGGTTTTCTCCTCATGCAATTCCCACCCATGTTAGAGGCTCTTTTGCAGTTCTCAGAAAAAATGTAATAGTTTTTCTGAGATTTGTTTAGCTACAGATTTTTTTGCATATTTCCACATAAGCACTTTTGCCGTCACTGTTGTATGCTTAATTGCTTGCATTGAGTTGACTGCGTTTTCAGTTTCCAAGAGTTTGCTGTCACCTATGGGTGAAGTTGGCTTTAATTTATGCAGAAAAAAACAGAACAAATTAAGTCATCTGTCAGTTCCTTCATTCCGGTGGTTTTTCAAGAAGGATATACAAAAGTATATCCTGAAGAATGGACAAGGTGCAAAGCTTTATTACAAAAAACTTAGTAAATGTACAACTCCCCAGTCCAGCAAGCTATCAAATGAAAGTCATAAAGTAATGTAAAGCCTAGAAAGAACACTTATGTAAACTCTGAGACATGAAAATATTCAAAATTTGATATTTAGGAAGCTTAAGGAAAAAATAGATTATTCTTTTAATTTTCTTTTTACAGAAAACAAACCCCAAACAAATAACATATTTGCACAGGTGTTTTTAAAAACTTGCAAATATAGAAGTTAGGAGGTGCAGCTTATGAGCACTGACATTCTTTGAACCACAATTCAATCTAATACATATTTGGAGGGCTTTATATCAAGCAAAATTCCATTACTATTCTTTTGAAAAATATTATGGATGACCAAACCCTTTTGAAGATTGGAAGGAGGATGAGTATGTTTTCAGGATGAATCTTGGAGTGCATCCATAAACAACAGCTCAGGTAGAGAATTTAAAGGCTCAGAAATAAATTAAGACAGAGACTTAATCCTAGGAAAGCTGAGAGATTTAGTGGACTTCTGAATCTAGAGATTTTTTTAAAGGTTAAGTGAGAAATCATCTGTATTCATCTGCTTGTTCTCTCACTTGAGAAAGGGCATACCCTTGTGCAATGACCACAGAGATGAGAAAGACAGGACTGATGAGGAGGAGGATATAAAGCTTTTAGTATGTCAGTTTGTATGCTAGGGCTCCCCACCTCCCATTCCAACTGCAAACCTTATAAACCCTTTACAAAAAGGGCATCTTCACCATCACCATCTCCTTTATTTTTGTCTGAAGAATACCTAGCTGTGCTGACTTACTACAACAGCAAAGGATAAGGCTTTCACCTTTTTAAAGGGACAGTAATACCAGTACAAAATGCTACTAAAAACAATGCAGTCCAGATTTCACTCTTTACAAAGCAGGATTCAGTTGAGAGCTCACTGATACAGGGCAAGGCTAGGAGATGAAAAAAAAATGGAAAAAAAAAAAGGAAATGGATATTTACAGTATTTTATATAAAAAAATTAAAATACCCAAAGCTACAACAGTGAAACAACAGTGTCAACAACGTAGGTGTGTTGATAGCAACCTCATAGAGTCAATCAGAATAAGCAAAGACCAGGAAAGGCTACTATAGCAATTTTGATTCATAATTCTCTGTAGAAAGTTTGTCTCATGATTGTCTGCTGTGTGATAAACACAATGTTCTGAATGCTGATTCTAATAGTTTCCATACTCTTAATTCAGGAGTTCATTTTAAAGTAAGACATTAAAGCTACCCAAATAATTTATGCCACAAGTCTCTTTGCTTGATGTTAGTTAACAATATACAGTGGCAGAATTATAATGCAAATTGGATTTAGAAAGCCCAGACCTTTCCCAGATTTAAATTTCTTTATCTATTTGAAAGAGCTTTGGAATTTTTGCACTGAGTTCATCAAACCATTTGGTAGACTGCAACAGCATCATCATAAAAATTATTCTGAATTCCAAACACTAAATCTTGTATGGTGTTCCAGGAGACAAAATGAAAATATTTAGAAGCCATTTGAATGATGACCTGGGTGCTATTTCAGAACATCTTTCCCAGCTGAAATCCAGGACATGTGCATTTCTAAAATGTAGATGAAGATATTTGTTTCTGAAGATATTTGGTAAATTATATATCATACCAAACATTTTATTTCCACAAGTCCTTTAAGTCATAAATAGCAGTTGAAATAGGACTGTCAATGATTTTAATATAAAGCTTCAAACACAACCCATATTCATTTCTTATCCATTTTGTCTCCAATGAAGCCTGTTTTATTGAACTTCTTATTTCACTGATAAATTAATTTACATTTTATAGAGTGGCAACACTGCTGCATTTCAACAAGGATGCAGTTATTACCAAGCCTATATCCACATATGGTTTTTATGTATTTTTCACCTACCTCCAGAATAGCTGAGATCTTCCTTATAAAATCAACAGCCAAATCCCACTTAGACTTTATAAAGTCTTTAGTTTATTTCTTTATTCTCAGGCGACAAGGAGGGAGAGAAGTAAAATTTACCCCAGGATAGATTTTTTTTTGACTTTATGTTTTGTATCTATTCCTTGTTATGTTTTAACAAGGATTGATTTGGTAAAAATAAGACATCCTCAGCAGTGGAAGAGTTTTTTTCCACAGTTTTTCCTAAAGACAATCAAGACACTATTAGCCTGAACACCTCTGAAAATGTGCTCCTCAGTCACATCCCTTGATGGAGTTATCTTATCATTTGCTGCCATGTATTTTACAAATCTTGGTGGTCTGCTTTGCCTTGGACTATTCCAGTTGTTTTAGCAGGATACAGATGAAACTTCAGTCTTTCATGGGTACACATATTTGATTTGTTCTTAAGCGGATCAAAATAAGTGGATCAAAAAACCTCACATTTTGGAAAATTAATGCAGAAGTCTAACTCTAGCATCAGAAGCTGTAATCCAAAACGGAAAATGCAGAAAAACAATGGTAATTTAGCTTTATTATTTAGGTAACTTTTCCTAACTGTCAAGCAACATGACTGAAAATTTGGGCTTATGATGGAAACCAAGGGTCAAAAAAAGCCTTGAAATACTTTGAACTCTGCCTTGCTATAGATCCACTTCAAAGCTGAATGACACCAAATTCTTAATCCACTGAAATTTTCTTTATTTCTAGCAAATTTTAAAATTTGGAGACAATAAAGCAACAGACTAGAAATATAGGATATAGACAGATGCAAAGGAGTTCAGAGCAGAAGAAAAAGAAAGTCTGTGATGCCAGACATATTTATTTGATTTTCCACATGCTCACCTCTGGTAATGAGACTGACCAGTACCAGTAGTGAAAGCATAGCAACATATCTCCCCTTCAGCTGGTGATGGCAGCTAAGGTTTTAGCTCCTCACCCTCCTGCCCCCAGTTTGCTCCTGACACAAGCTCTGCAGAAGCAGTTCTGCAGCTCCTTCAGCCATGGGGCATTGTGTCCAGCCCATGGGAACCCCTCACAGGGGATGTGCCTCAACAGCTTGTGCGAAATGAATGATAACAGAAAATTAATTTTCTTAGAATTACCTAGTTAAGCAGGAGAAAGTAAACTCTGTAGGGATTTTAATGAGGCAAAAGGGGGATGATTCACATAGCTTAAAAAGTATGACATGCTGCTGCAGTGTGCAGGGATGGGCTAGAGCAGCTCTTGAGGTAAGTATGTAAAGTACACTGGTGAAAGACGATGTGCATCAAGAATCCCAAAGTGACTCCAAGCATCACAAAAATCCATGACACCAAGAACAGCTATTTGTCTTTGTCTGAAGATTAGGACACTCTCTGTAGGTATCCTATACATGCAGGCATGAATCGTAAAATTAGACTTTACACTAAGTTAAATATTTAGAAAATTTAATCATTAATCTCATTTTTATAAGTCAAAATATGTCAAAATTGCATCGCTGTACATAAGTATGTCTTGTTTGGGAAAAAAAAGATCCTGGACCAAAAGTTTACTCATTTTTACATGAAATCAGTGGTGAATCAATATTATAGTACTGCCATTTGCATGAAATATGTAACCAAGACCAGTTAAGAGCACTGACTAGAGAAATCAGTGGATTTACAAACATTATCATACCTTAGTATTAACATGCATTCTTATCCATTCTTTGCACAATAAATATTTATGCCTGTAACTATAAAAATAATATTCCATATATATTCATTTATATTCAATAAGCTCTTTTTAAAGACAAATACCTAACCTTAAATTACTATTTTAAAATGGAAACACTAGATTCTGTAGCAAATTTTGTAATTTCTGAACATCTACTCAGCCCCGAGGAAAGAGAGCACCCATCTATGACGTTCTGCTATAATACCTATTTCTGCTCAGATAGTGTGCCAAATTACTTGTTCTGATTTAATGTCAGTGGAGGAAGTCCTGGTACAAACAGCCCTGCCTTAGGGGAAATCATGGGAAGCAACAGTTTGTCACTTTCTAATACAATGCTACCCAATATAAAAACTATACAAGACGATTATCTTAAATAGAAAGTGATCAAAAGTAATACAATACGGTGTCCAAGAAAATGCCTGTATTAGTTCACTTTTACCCCTATGACACATGTTCTGGTTTTTGCTGGGATAGAGCTAATTTTCTTCACAGGAGCTGGTAGAGGGCTGTATTTTGGATTTGTGTTGAACATGGGGTTGATAATGTAGAGATGCTTTTGTCATTGCTGAGCAGGGCTTATGCAGAGCCAAAGCCTTTCCTGCTTTTCCTACTGCCATGCTGATGAGCAGACTATGGATGCACGGGAGATTGTGAGCCAGGACAGCTGACCCCAACAGACCAGGACAGCTGACCCCAACAGACCAAAGGGATATTCCAGACTATATAACATCATGATCAGTATATAAAGTGGGGGGAAGAAGGGGGGACATTTGGAGCAGTGATGTTTGCCTTCCCAAGTTCTGTGTGATGAAGCCCTGCTCTCCTGGAAATGGCTGAATGCCTGCCTGCCTGCCCATGAGAAAAAGTGAAGTAATTCCTTGTTTTTCCTTGGTTACATGCTGCTTTCACTTTCCTTATTAAACTGTCTTCATCTCAATCCATGAGTTTTCTAGTTTTTATCCTTTCAATTTATTCTCTGATCCCTCTGGTGGGGGAGTGAATGAGCAGTTTCCAGGGGTTTGGATGCTGGCTGGGGTTAAACCACAACAGCACATTAACTAGAACAAGCTAAGAAATACAGGGTAAGGATATCTTATAATTCTTGTCTAGGATAGGCAGTCCTGAAATCCTGTGATTAAGTTAACTACCTGAAGCTGACATCAATTCTTTCTACACATAAAACAATGCAGAGAGATAATCAGGGAGAGAGATAGAGAAAGAGACTTAAGAAATCAAATTATTTTCTGTGAATAAACCACCAGATTAATTCATTCCCCTCTTCTCTACCAAAAATCTATAGGCTGATTCTAGATTCTGCAGAGATATTTGTTACTCCAAAGCTCTGTCAAAGCTTCCAATGAACAATGTGCACAATTTACAGTCTTTTCAGAGTCTATGAGTTTTCTTCTTCAGCTTGCTGTTTGTAGAGAAAACTGAATGACTAAAGCTTCATGCTGATATGGAACATTGGATTAACTGGTTCAAAGAGATCCTTGAATGATGCAAAGACAAATACACCCTTGATGCATGAGATGAAACAAACTATTGAATTTTTATGCCTTGGAAACTTGAAGAATAAGTAAAGCTGGAGAAAAGAACATAGAACTAGTAAGGAAGGGGGGAAGTATCACTTATGCAGATGATGGACAGAGGACCCAGAAGAGGGTGTAAACCTATGAGATGAGGGTTGAAATGACTTCTAATTTGAGTCTTGTTTTGAAATAGCCTCTCACCTCAGAATATTAAGGTAAAGAGGGATAAAAAGGTAATAATTCTATCAGAAATAGCCAGCTAATATTTCTATCAGAATCATACAAAAGAGAGAAGTCATAAATGGATGTTTTCCAGACTTTGCATGTTGGAATGGTTCTGATGTTAAGAAAATCAGTTTTATATATCTCCAGAAAACTCCAGAAGGTAGTATCCAGCAACATCTGATAGCTGGATAGCCCCTCTGAGTCAAATTTTAAAAGCAAATCTGTACTTGGTATGAATTTGGGGATTTCGTCTTGTTACAGAAGTGGACAGACACACAGAGAAATGAACAAACTCATGTTCTGTAAATCAGGGCCTTGAGTCTGGTCATATTAATGGAAAGGTGAGCCCTACAGAAAGAGAGAATGGTGATCATTTTTATGTGCCAAAGCCCTCATTCCTGTAATATTTTAGCTGCATAAAACATGTTCTACATGACTTAAGTAAAGAGATCTGGTCATGAGCCAGTAAAGAACCCAGAAGAAAATGAACCAAACTGCTTCTGGGGGCCGACATGATCAAAGCCATTGTTTACCAACAGGCTGGCCTAGGAACAAGCTTTCAGTCTTGCAAGGGTCAATCCAGTTCTCCAGCACCTGCCTCAGCAGGCTTTGCTGACTCCATCCACTCCAGGTACTTTGATGTCATTCCCAATGTACGCCCTCATTCTTTGTGTCCTAAAGACATTTGTGAGGACTGAGAGATGCTCAATTACATTCACAGTTTCAGAACATTTTCTGAAACTGAAGAAGATGCCACCATTCGTATTTTCCCAGTTGTCTCAGTTATTGCTATTCTTAAGACTAATAAGACTGGGAATTTCTAGTAAACAAATGATGTGGACCAAATAATGAAATTTTACCTTTCCAGTCTGAATCTTTGTCAGCCTTCTTAAAATAGTAGGTTAATAAACCATGAGAAATACAGCCATGCACTATGAACAGTAGAGCAAGCTGCAGTACTTGCATTACATTTACAGGGAACTTTCTGCTCTAGCTAGCAGTTCCTCTGGAGTCTTTCATCCCTGACATCTCCTGCCTTTTTTCACTCCACTTTTCTTCTCTGAATTTTTTTCCCCTCTTTAAATCATGTAATCATATCTCCCTTTAAGCCTGCCCCCTACACTTTCAATTTTTTCTTTCACTTTTGCCTGTGTTCTTGCTGAAGGAAGACACCATCTGAAGCCCTATAAAGAGGTGAGTGGTTCTCATCCCTGTTTGTGTGCAATAGAAGTGTATGTGAGTTCTAACAACTTGTTAAAATTTTAAGACTTCATGGCTCTCTACCCCTCTGGTTGCCGTAGGCAGGGTAGAAGCTGAACGGCAGCATTCAATCAAGCTAATTTAATGTTCTGTTCTCTCTCTCATACAGAAAGGAAACACACCAATCCACTAAAAAATAGTATGCAAGGCAGGGCAAAACATTTGTATTTGCCAGTCTTTCACAAATCAAACAAAATACTGTTCAAAATTAGGTTTAAAAGGCACAGAAATTAGCAAACGGCCATTTGGAAATTAGTTTTTGCATTTAGTGTTGAAAATATGACTAGTATTATTTCAAAAAATAGCATTCTGTGAAAAGAGAAGCTTGACAACACCTTTTAAAGCAGAAAATCCTATCTAGTCCTTAGAATAGTGAGCAGCACCATCCAGTGGCAATTTTTTTCCTGTTTCATTCTTAATTAAAGACAGTTTACATGCTGCTGAAGTACCATAGCACCTAAAAGGAGTGTTTTCTTTAAAACACACATATTCAGAGCACAGCCAGACTTCTACCAAGATAGATCTAACAATTAGGCAGGCAATAGTCAGTGTAAAATCAATATTCATATTGGATTAACAATACAAAATTATTATTATAACATATCAAGCTGTGCTCCAGCTGGGGATTTTGCTTGCTACTATATTGCATTTTTGTTTTAATTGAAACCCATCCCTGCCTCATCTTACAGAATTTTGGTTCCTTTAAGCTTTCTTCCCTTTGCTGTAGTTAGTGCAGGTAAAAATGACTAGTTTATCTTACTGGTGCTGGCTCTGTCCTTTTAGAGCCTCCTCATTGTTGGCAGTGGCTCTACGCTACACAAGCAATAGAAATCCTGGCACCTTGTACTGATAAAATCCTCCTCATAAGGAACAACTTGCAATGCCCCTGCACAGCAAATTGAAAGTAATTCTGAGCCTCTCAAAATGCACTGAGATCAAAATACACAGGGGTCACAGCCTCCTCCTAAATTAGGGAAAGGCATTAGGGAATGACACTAAAGGTTGATTGTCTGTACTGCTTAATTGGTAGCTCAGTAGCAGGCTGTTCTCTCTGGAAGAATATCTAGGCTACCACTTGTTGAATATTTCACTTTGGGAGACAGGATAGATGGATCTGTCCCCTGTCTGGATCTCCTTGTTCAATCCAGTCATCCAGCATCTTCCTCAGCAAGCTTTACTTGTACACCCTCAGTTTATGTCCTAAAACCAGGTCTTGTGGGGATGGCAAGAATGCCCTCCTTATAGTGCACACTTGCAGCTGGAGAGGTATGGGGGGAAAAGGACTTGTGAATGGTAAAGGTGCTTTAGAGTTATGGGGACTCCAAACAAGATCCAAAACCATTTGTTGCCCAGGGCAGATGAGGTTAGACTGCTCCAGAGGAAGCTCGATTTCTATTTAAGGTAAGTTTTACGACTGGATTTCATGTTTAGGTTTTATTACCCTGATTTAGGTTCTGTACAACCCTCAGATCCCAATATTTAAAACTTCAGGGTTCTTTTACTCCCTACCACCCCCAGACCGTGGGGCAGATAAGGGGAAACTTTTATTCTTGCCCAGGGAGGTATGGCTTAGACTCTTATTAAGGAGAGTAGGAGGTTTGTTCTGATAATCTGTCCCTAATTTTCTAGCAAACCCTACAGCACGGTTTTAATTCCTCTTCACATTTTTTTTAATCCTAAAACAAATGAAATCCATAGCAGGAGGAATATATTCTCTCTGACAAAAGGCCAGGGAGTGCATCAGCTACTATTTCCTTTTTCACATAGTTTTTTCCTATAACTGCTATGGATTTTCTTCTGTTCCTTTGCTACCAATCTTTTGGGAGGACATATATGGAGGTGGGAACATTCTAATCCACCCTCTTCTCAGTCTGTATCTAAAGACAGATCAATACAAGAATGGATGGGAAGCAAGAAGCCATGCTGACTAAGCTGATCACTTCTGTGATCAGTCACACTTTCTGTTACTTTCCTTATCAGAAAAAAAAATATCCCTTAAGATTAGCCTATTTCTATCACTTAAGGTTATAAGAAGTCCTTATCACTTAATGTTATATGAAGTCCTTGGCTTCATAATAGCCAAGGACTATTTCTTCTCTTTTCCTAGTCCCTCTCTAAAGCATAATTTTTGATAAAATATCTGGACAGTGCAAGTGTAGACTGCAGTAATAACACCTTATTCCAGTTGTAAAAATGTTTCCTGCCAGTAAACACTGGTTCAGCCAGCCTGCAATGACAGAAAAAATGGTCAGACTAAAATCACATAAAAGTTTTGTTCTCTGGAACTAATTTCTGCTGGTTAGATGCTATTAAAAATCACTCTGATATGAGTTAAAGAAATTAAGCTTAGGGGATGTTTATTCATAATTTAGGTTAGTTAATAATAGAAAAGTAATATGGAGAGAAACTGACACACTCCATTTCCATTAAAGTAATTTAAATTGTGATTATAAGCCCATACTTCATGTTAGTAAGAAACTTAGAGCTTTTAAGGCCAGATCTTGCACTTTCAAGTATTTGTGTTTTAAAAAGAAATACAGACATGCAAATGTCATTCAAGATGTCAGATCATTAAAATGCCATTTAAAAGATCCTGGCAAGATCTTTCTTAGTGCTAATTACAAGACAGAGTATGAAGTTAAATAATATCACTTGTGATAAGTCCTATGGAGGCTCTCACAGAATTTCTGATACTTGCTTGTATCACTTTTCTGCTATTTAATATGCTACTGGTAGCTCTTATTTTTTCTTCAATTTTTAAAATTAACTTATAATAATAAATTTTATTTTGCCTTTTCTCCTGATTAAATGCAATGTTTTACAAAATAGCTTTTAAAAGGCAATTACTTTCACATTTGCTTCTGCTTATTCAAGTATCATAAACAGCTAACACTGCATTTTAACACACAACACAAAACAAATATATTATTAGGGGAAAGTGTTGGACAAGGGCACACATTAATTCATTTCTATTAATGAGCTCTATCCTTTAATAATTGATGTCTAGCATTCCTCCTTACATATTTCTAATTAATGCAGCTTCAACATAGCTGCAAATATGCAGTTAATAATTACAAATAAGAGCTTTATAAATAAAAAAAATCTTTTTGCATACCAGCAAAACTTTAATATTTTAACAGATATTTTAAGACATAAATGGGCAGATAGATTTCTCTTTAGCATAACCAGTGTATTATCCCATTTTGTCTAGACAAAAACAGGGACAAGGTGAGAAAGCAAAGGTATCTAACTGTATTTATCTGATATCTAACTAATCTGTCTAACTGATAGCTAACAATGAGATTTTATCTGCACTTCTTTTCCTTGACCATGCCTTATGACCAGAAATGATACATCATCCAGTTAATGAGCTACAAATAATCACTTTAGTCACACAGGAAAATGCTTTTCTGGAAGAAATTATGGAAATCAAAGGCAGCAAAGGATCAAATACACTCAGCTGAAAGAACAAAGATGTTTGGAGCAGGGGTTTATAAAAATTAGATTTTCTAGCTTTCTTTCGTTTTTTTTTTTTTCAAGTTTACAGTCAAGAGAGTATACACAATTTGAGGATCAAAAATAGAAAAAGCCTGTCTGAAAATGCATTGTAAACTGATTTAATACAGCAACATCAGTGTAGAACTCTGTACATCCACCTTTTACACCAGATCTCCCTGTAGACCAATGTGAAAACATACTTGTAACCCATTTTAACCAGTGTTTCCACAGTAATCCTGAAGGGTCAGACAGAAGAGTTGAGATCAACAAAAGTAAACCTGCCATACTTTCTTTCTTTTTTATTTTAACATGCAGTTTTTTTCAATTTCCTGTGCAGTTTATGCTTTCAAGAACAAAATTAAATACTTTGTGGTTTTGACCAAGTCTATAAAATAGTATAGATTAGATCAAAGCAGAAGCACCACAAGAAGCTGAATGTTTTTCTCCTTTGGGACAAGGTGGGGGGAATAGGAGACTTAAATGCTAAGAGGGAGCAAATTGATATCTGAAGAAAATAATTTTCAAGAGAATTACCATTTAATGAAAGAATAGATGACTGCATAAAGGGGAAAAAAAAAAAAAAGAAAATAGCCCACAAACTCCAAGCAAAAAAACTAAGGTATAACCATGTAAAGAGAGTCAAAAGCAAAATAAAAAAATTCAAGAGGTAAAGAAGTAGAATTGGGAAGTAAGAAAATATTCATATTTGTGTTAAGCATGAAACTAGAAATCATTGGAAATTAAAGAGGAAAAGGGGCATCTTCTTTTATCAGAAATATATTTGTATTTTATGAATACACAACATGGAATCAGTTTCAAAAGAAACAACACTCAAAATAAGTGCCTGAAGAAAAGAAGTTCAACAACTTGTTTTCTGAAGAATAGCACATCCTGAGACCTCCACTGTCAAGGAGGGGTGCTTAATTTAGACATTTGATGCTAACATGGAGGCAAACAGCTGCCTCAAAGTAGATTTTACCCTGCATGTTTACAGTGGTAAAAGTTTGAAGACAATTGTTTACAGTAAATGCACTTCAGTTTCCAACTGGAACCTCTCACTTGACAATCTTTTCCCATCATCCTGTACCTGCAGGAAGCAGAAGCTCTTGCAGCCTCTTTTTCACAGTCCCTGGTGTCTAAGGTAGCAAAGAACAGGAGGACAAGAGCAAGAAAGGATTAAAAGATGAGGACAGGGGGGATGAGGAGGCTGTGGGCAACATCTACCATTCATGCTGGGGAAAAAAGGGCTATGCAGGAGGAAAGAGAGGCTCTTGGGATTTGTAACAGATAAAATGATTCCTTTACTTCATTTTTAAAGAAAATACCTTAAAATATAGCTCTAAAACTGGTTTGGGTGTCCACAGTGTCTGAATTTGAAGCTGCATTGCAAATAATAATTAAGAAAATACAGGAAAATAACAAAGACTTATAAAAGATGGGGAGCAGTAACACCAAAAATTAAAATCTATCTCTTCAAAAAATTAAAAGATCATTTCTGCAGTAACATTGATTTCTCCAACAGTGATAACAGCTAAAGGGATAGAGAGTGCAATGTGCTGAGAAAGTAGGACTTCAGGCACTGAAGTTATAAATACTGAATATGTTGAAAGCCACTGTTACATATTCCAACAATATTAACAGCCATTGCTTGCAAGAAATCCATGAGGAAACCATAGAACTTAAAAATTAAGAGTTAATAATTTACTCTTGTTGTAGCATTTGTCATTCCTATAAATGATGTGGAGAAAGTGGCTAATATGATGCAATATGTGGCTTTCCACACTCTTAACTTCAAAATTTCACAGAAGTTTACTTATGCGTACTTATTTCTACCTTTGAGTTTGCAGAAATAATTTTTCTGCCAACAATAGAAATCTGTCCTTGATATTTTCACAGAAGCAATAATTTAATGAGTTTTTTTTAAGTTTTTTTCTTAAAAGTAACAGGAAAATTAATGCTTTCCCTGGCTCTGCTTTCCAGTTTCAAGTCTTTATTTCTTTTTCTACATTAATTTTTCCAAAGCAGATTTTCAAGATGCAAACACAAACCCCCCCGTTTACATCATTTAAAACCTGATATTTTTGCAACTGCTAAAAGCTTGCATAGTTGGTGTTGGGGGTTTAGGGGTGAGGAATTTTTTTTGGTTCAGCTTTTCTAAAAAAATAAGTTGCATTTAAAATTATTAAGACTATTTTGGGGCTGTGCTGCATGCCTACACATATCTATTAAAAAAATCTACTCCAATCCTCCTCTGCATTTAATATAATATCTCTTTGTTCATTTATAATGTACACAGAGGCATTTTTAGGTTTAGAAAGAAATAATCATTGCTGAACAACATAATCTAAATGTCTGAAGCGTCTGCTCTGTTGTGTGCATCCATTATTGGTATTTGATTAGGTGAAGTTCTACAGCCTTACCATTTCAATGGGGAACGGGATGAAAAGCTCAAAATACTCAGTGGATGTGGAAGAAAAATGAGCACACTGGACATATATACAGAGGAGTACCTTGTAGGCTTGATTTCAATAATTTCCTTGTTTCATACTGATGTAAATAAGGAGCGCTTCGACTCAGAGAATTTACAGTGTGGATGCTCATATGAATTAAAAATATATTTTTTAAAAAGTGTTCCTCCCCATCTGCAATTCACTTTAAGATAACAGTAAGTGTTTTCAGTTCAAATAATTCAGTTGGATTTCAGTATTATTTATTATATGTTTTTCATTTTCAGTGTGTTGCAATGCATTTTTATTGGATTTAGTACCTCAAGGTTTTGTAATGCTGTTGCAATATGTTAGAAGTTCCCTGTCCCTTGACTTTGTATTAATTCAAGCTCCATTTCCTCTTCAAATAATATAGTTAAAGAATGCCTAAAAGTCACTTACTAAAAAATATGTTCAGTTTAACCTGTTAAAAGTACACTAAGTTAATAATTTGAGGTACCTTAGAGAAGGTAAATAACCAAATGGGTTTTTTCTTTTACCTTATAAAATAACTTAAAAACAAATTTTTCACACCTTTGACAATTCTGACCTATTCTTACTCTCACGGCAAAACTATAATTATGTTAAAAATATTTAAAAAATTATAGAGCCTAATAGAAAAATATACAAGATCACTGTAACATTAAAAGAACTTGGCAAAATCACTTACAATGCAGAACAATTTCCCCACATCTATCTTATTCCTGTCATTAGCAACACTGATGGTGCATGAAGAAGGTATATACACATTTTAAAATTATATCAAAGCCCAAGACTGAAAACTTTTCTTGTGATCCACTTACAACTTAGAGAAAAAAGTAAAATCAAAGTACAAAACCGACTTACTTCTAATATGATCAGCACGTAGACACCTACTAAGATGATGGATGCAACTGTTACTTGTGCCTCTATATTTGCATGAAGATACTGATGCTTCATTGAGAGAGGAACACTTCCAGACTCCTGCAGGAAAGCTTGAATGTTTATGAAGATGGTGCCTCTGGTGAAAGAAAAAGAAGTTTTGTTTATTCCTGGAATGAAATACCTTTTGTTCTATATGTGTATTATTTTATATTGAGTATTTATCAATATACTTGTTATATCTTTACAAAAGCAAGCAACTCCTCAAACATTTTCAAACAAACTCTATCCTTCTAAAAAGTACTGTTTATAAATTAACTCAATACAAACCAGTCTTGAAAGTGCTTTTAAAGAGCAACAAGAAGTCATCCTTTCCTGCCCTTCTGAAACATGCAGTGATAATTATTTTTAAAACATTATCTTAGTCAAGTCCATGGGAGCTACTCCTTCAATGCATCATTTTTCAGTCTCTTAGCCAACCTGTTTGGTATCTGAAAGGTTCTAGTTGTGATGATCTGCTCATTTCTTCTTGAACTTAAGGGTAGAGACCAGTTGTATACCACCTGCAAGAGAGTCATATTCAGCAATATTAGCAGAAGGCAGTGATAGTGATATGTTTCTGATCGAGGGTTTTATTCTTCTTTTTCTCTCTTCTGTCCATTTTTGAAGTTTTTTATGAGTCAGGAATAAAATCAGCCTAATTTAATTCCCCCAATTAGGTTTGTTATGGGTGCCCAGGTTTAATCAAACTAACTCATCCTCACACCTTTGCTCAATCAGTGAAGTGAGAGACACCTCCAGGATGTCCTCCAGAGGGAGGATGCCAAAACACATTTTATATTGAATATAGAGATCAAAATTTTAATGCCGGAAGTCCAGAGAAGCCTTATAAAGGCAAAAGAAAATGCAACTTTAATTACAGCAAGTTTTCTAATGCTGAAATTGAAACACTTTGCAGCAAGAAGAAGCATGGCCACTTAATCCACACAGTGGTGATGGAAATAAATGATAAAACATATCTCAGAAAAAGTGAAAGAGAATTTAAAGACTATCACCTGCTGCTGGCGCCTCCTCCTTGATCCTGTGTCTTCATTCTGGCTGATTTGTACTACAATGTATTCCTCTGTTTGCTCATCCACAACTTGTGCCCCAAATGGGCCTCCTATGTCCAGCTTCAACAGAGCAGAATCACGGAAGTCGGTCAGATTCATAGCTGTTAATAAAGTTGTTAAGGTGCAAATTTCCAGTAGAAATAGTATAGACTGTATAGGCTGCACAAATTCCAGGATAAAGAAAAAAAAATTAGTCAATTTATATTGAAAAAATATATTCTTCTAAATTTCAGGAATTTTGAAAAAAAAAAAAAACCAGATGTCTAGTTCCTCACCAAGTAGTACTGTTTCGACCAAGTTTCCTAATAAAACAAGAGTTACAAGTTCAGAACAAATATATCTTCCCTAGTGGCTTTTGGGATTACCAGTGCTTTTGCCTGATGCATCAAAGCTTCAAAATAGCATACAGAAACACACAGAGAGACTGAGAAGTAAGGCTCTTTAAGTACTTGTACTAATGAAAGGCTACACCATTAGCTCAGCAATTTAAACATCACAGAACTTGTACTGGTGAAAACAATGTAGAAACTGCAGAGAATTTTGCCTGATGATTTGCTTTATAATGAAAGTTTTGCTCACAATGTTACAAATATCCAAAAGATATTTTCAAACTCCTTTCAGCTGAAGTACTCACAGACTCTATCATGCTCAGCTCCCTCATCTACTTCTTTCTTTTTTGACCTATCTCACATGAGGTGAGGTGAAACTACACTCCTCTTCTAGTATAATTGAAAAATAAGCCAACCATGATCCACAAATCCATTGGAAGTCTAGTTCCAATGGAAGTATTAGTACCAATACATGTAGGGGTTTATAAACCTAGTGTTGTAATAGTCCACTTCTAGAACAGTTGAAAAAAGCATCCCTGTGGCTTGGTGGGTGGGGAAGGGAGGAGACAAGGAAAACCTGAGCTTTTAAACCCTTCACAGTTTGCTTGTTACTGTAATAGAGCAACATTGTAATTTTTTTTGTGCTCCTATGACAGGTAGAAAGCTAAGACATGAGCAAGAAAACAAAAAAGCTAACAAAAACAACCCCTTAGTTTTAAGCATGTTCCATTGAAATCATGAGACTTAATCACATGCTTAAACATCTTATGGTTTTAACATCTAATATTTTATTGAGCATACTACAAAGGGAGTGTAAAATGTACCAGATCTTATATCCACCAAAATAATTTTCCAAAAAAAAATGCTTTGTAGCCCTCAAAACTAAAAGACCTTGATGGGAAAAGAAAAAACTCTGGGTAGTTAGAGGACTCAGGGCAGTGCTGTGCTCCGTCCTGCTTCCAGTGACCCCCAGGGAAGATCAGCCATGTTAAGTCAGTGTCTAATGAGGAAAGATTTGGGAAATTATGAGGTCCTTCTGGATCTAGAAAGAAGTAATCACTCACAGTAACCAAAAAAATAAAACCCCTAGATCTAGTACCAGGTGGGCAGACAATGCATTCCAAGTAATATAAATGTCAGCCTGCTTAGCAAGGCAAGTTGAGCAAACACCACTAGTGACACACATATGCCATTAAAAAAATAAGCTCCCAAGCATCTATTTTCCTAAAAGAGTCATACAGGAAAGGATAAAAAGAATAATCTCACATGTAACAAATCAAGAGACAAGTCCATTCCAAAGAATTTACACTCACAACTCTTAGCAAACATAAACAGAAAGGACAACAGTTCTCTTCTGTTTCTGAAAGTTTTAAATATGATTTGGCATCACAGTTTTTCTGTGTCACTAGTTGATATATAATAGGAGTCTCAGTAGGAGCTATAGCCTTACCTTTAACTAGACACATTAATTAAACCTTTTGAAAGGTCTGCTCAACTGAAGTCATTAACCCTAAGATTTGGGACAACTTTTTCACTAGAGTGTAGCCACTTATGTCTTGAAAAGCTTCAGGTGCATATAATTATGGCAGCTTCCTTTTAAGCAATACTTTTAAAATAAATCCTGTAATTACCTAGATGACACATTCAGGAGCTATTAGAAAGGATGTCTAAAATTAAACCTTATTTTCAAGAAGAGTGGCTCCTTTCTTCTTTTCCTCTACAGATAAGGATACTTTTTCCATTTCATTCTGTGCACTTATAAAACCATTATAAAGAGGCATAGGGGGAAAAAAAAAAGAAAGGTTCTCCTTTGATTGCAAGTGCAACAGAACATCATTCACCAGTCTGCATTGAGGCTCTTAAATCCCATCAGAGTTATCTTTTTCTAAACAATATTTTGGGACCCTGTCATAATTCCATTGTTAGACTGCAGCAGATCACAGCCTTTATGAAAGGTGGAATCATAATAAACCAGAAGAAAACTCCAGACATGCTTTCATGAAAAAAATATCATTTTTTTATCAAGCTGCACTTCAGACTATTTTTGTTCTGCCTTACTTTGTTTTTATATTTCCCTTAAATTGCCAGAATGTGATTTTCCCTAAATTTTAATCATTCAGATATGGACAACTTTTGAGAAAACTCTCTTTTTACTTCTAATATTCTCTTTTATTCTGCAATTTATACATGCTTTTCCTTTCCTGAACTTTTTTTTTTTTTTTTTTTAATTTCCTCCAGTGTGCCCCTTTAAAGCAAAAAAAAATTCTTCCTGGGGAGATTTACAGCCAGAGCTGATATTTTTTATTTCACTTCAGTTAAACTGCTTCATTTTGATACAGTTCTATTCTTGAAATGGCATTATTGCTGTGAATTAGCCCGTCAAGGGATTTGGGTTTGTGCTTGCCCTGTGAAGCATTACACTGTGGCTGGCTGTATTTACATCTGGCACCAGAGCAGGTCTGCTGCTCCCAGCTGAACCAAGAGCTGTGTTTCATGATCCTGGTTTTCTGTAGAGGTTTTGAGGAGTATGTGACAGTCACTTCATGTTACTTTATTTTTATCTGGCTTATGTAGACAACATGATGGAATGGGATGCAGTGGCTGAACATTTAAACTGGTATTCATTCACCACAGTTCCTCCTCCTGTACTTTGGACACCTGCATCTGATGGTTGCTTCCCTAAAATCAGTGATGAAAAGGTGCTTGTAAGATGGAATTCATGGCTTCATTTTGGACCACTACAGGAAGATGAGAATAACTGCTCGTGAGGAACATCCATTCTCTCAATTAACTATAAAGAGAGCCTAGGATGACTAACTCAGGAGTAGCTGAGTCAGTCCCCAAAATACTGATTCCCTGCTTTACCCTCCATCATGTAATTATTTCAATATGTACAGAGGCAGCCAAAAAGCCCTGTTTGACAGAGATTCTCTGTTTTATTTGCACAAGATGCCTGACTTTATGCTTTCTTTAATATCTATTTGTATATCCTGGTCTGTATACTGTAGAATGTACCTTGAGAATGCTATGTCTATGGATTATTTTTCAGCAAGTTTCTGAGATAGTTATACACCATTTGTCCTGATTTATGACCAGGTCACTTATGCTAGTTTCTCTAGGATATTAACATTTTAAAGAAAGCCTTTTCCCTGGGTCTTAGCATCCATTTTTGCATATTGTCCTTAACTGGTGTTATTACTGCATTAATATTTGTGCTTTTCTTTTTTTATTGTTTCCTATCTCTGTTGTCATCCCTGATGAGTTTTTTTCTACATCATCCCTTCACAATATAACAAGTTAAACCACACACTTCTCTGTCCCTATTGCTTTCCCCATCTGATGAATGCTCTATAAACTTTTTATTTTCCTCCTTTTTTGAGTACCAGTTATCCAGTTCCATTATTGTCTACGGTGGATACATCCTTTCTCTCTGCTCCAGCAGTTTAAGAAGTTCTGTAACAAACTAATTTCTACAGCATTTTATCAACTGTACCTTGAGATTCTGTTTCTTGGCTGCCTCTGCACGTGGTCCTGGTCTTCATCCATCTATTTAACAGCTTGAACATTGCCTGCAGGCCTAAATGCTTAGTACATTTCCAACAACATTGAAAATAGAAACGATTTTTAAATGCTTTCTGCAAGGAAAAATTATGGAAGAGACTCTGCCAATAGAGAACTAGAGTTACAAAATAAGAAAATATTCAAAGGGGGAAAAGAATTAAAGGGATTAGAGAGGTTTTGTAATTAATTGCATTAATTTATGCTCCCTGGAGAAGAACCTTCAAGGAAGCTGAAAATTCTGCTAAAATATGACTGTATTCTTTGCCTCACAATTCTTCTTTCTATATATACACCTCTTTCTCAGGGAGTGGGAAATGTTGTTTTCCATGTCACTAATGGTCATGGCATGATTGCAAGTTTTCTAGTGATCTTTCTTTGATGAACAGTTGCACCAATAACACAAATTCATGCAGAAATCATTCAAATTCACACAACTTCAGCAAGGAATTTGATAACAAGGAGTCTTAAGTCTGCTTGTCCTAGAGACTCCTCATCCATATGTGGAATTGTTCTAAATAGTTCCACTGAATCCAAAGAAAAGAGAAATCTAGCCTATGATTTAAAATTCAACATATTTTTGCTATTGAGATACATCTTCTACTTTCTGAATTTGAGACCTTAATCCTGGGCTGGAAGTGACAAAATCTCACATGGAAAGAATGTAGGTACATCCATGAAAAAGGCCCCTCTCTAGTCAATTTGATGTCTCTGTTTTTTTCTTATTTGGAATAAGCAGATACACATTCAGGTGTGACTTCAGGTTATGTACTTTTATTGAGTTTTCTTTTGAACATAAAGAGCAAGTAAGTAAGAAACTCTTCATGCTGGGTGCTGGGTGGTGAAAATATTTAATTTTCAGAATGTCATCCTTTGCTCCAAAAATTTAACTGGGGAGATATCAAACACCTAAACTATCAGATAATCAGATCAGGAATGAAAGACTTTAAAATATATTTACAAAAATGCAAGCTCCTTGGCCAGACTCAGGAAGAATTCACAGTCCACTCCCCAGGTAATTTCTGACAATCAGTCCAAAAAAAGAAAATTAAATTGCTTTGCCCACACTGATCTAACCTTCCCTCACCTATAACATGATTGGGTGTAAGTACAAATGTTGAGAGGGAAAAAAAGGTTGTTACTGAGGGACAGAGAAAAGATGGAAAGTCACACTTCAGCAAAGTAGGTGTGAGATCCATTGCACAGAAATGAGATGAAGATTTAGCCTTTTTTGTAGAAAGAAAATATCTCTACATTTGAGAAGTGTAGAAACAGCTATAACTGTATGAGATATAGTGAAAGAAAGGCACTGTATCAGGGAGACAGACATTTCTCTAAATTACAATGAAACAGCATACAGTTTGATTGCATAATTCCTTAAAAGCATGATGAATCCTAATTACCTTTTAATTTCATAAAGCCTAGTTCAAGTCAAAAAGTGAGTGTCTAGTTCTGCTCCAGTTGTCCATTCCCCATTGCTGGACAAAAGCTTAAAATTTGCTTAGATCAGGGCAGTAGTTATTAGAAACAAAGGAATGAACACAAAGTATATTTAGTACTTCAGAAAATTTTTCAAGTCAGAAAATGTATGTAGGTTGTGGAGAAGAACAAGAATATTTCTCATTCACTCTTTGATCACCCAGTTAATGGAGAGACATTTCCTGAAGGTCTGAATGACCAAAGAGTTAAGAAAAAATAAGAATGTTAATGTCTTAGTATAGGTACATGTAATTAAACAAAGAAATGCTGGAATTTATTCAGACTCTATATCTTTTCTTTTATCATCTCAATAATTAAAGATGTTCTCCCCTTAACATACAGTCTTTGAACAAAAGATCTGAAAATGCTTCACATATTTTACATCAAAAGTGATATTGAATTTTTCTTCCTGCAGAAAGGGTCCTCAAGTCAGGCTTCAGTATAAACTTACTTCTTTCTGGTATTATAGAGTTTGACTGTTAGAATTTAAAAACCAATAAATCCCAAGAGTTCAAAGAGAGACATTACCAATATTTTGAAAAACTATACTAAAATCACTGAATTTATGTCTGGTGCCTATACACGTATCAGTATTAAAAAAAAAAAAAACCCAAACCAACCACATACAAAATTACAGACTCAGAAAGCTTCTGTTAATTCACAGGAGGCAAGATGCTGTTTCCAGAATCTGCAGCCAGCACACCTCAGCATTACATGCCAGGTTTGTACCTGTGGGGATGGAAAGAGCCACAGGAGATACACATGGGCTGAGCCACAGGAGATACACGTGGGCTAATAATAAAGAAGGTAATAGGCAGAAAAACTGCTAGAGTAAAACCAAACCAGAGATACAGGTATAGCAACACAAACAGAAATCTCATCTGAAAAGCAAGTCACCTCCACACCAGCTGATGAAGGTCTCTTCCAGCAACTGAGAAGGAAAGTTCTGGCTCTGAGAAAACCTAAGATCTCATGGGCATGGCAGAAAAAACAAAAAAATCCAGGTAACACCAGGATGACAAAGGACATGAAGTCCAAAAGTAATCACTCGATTATTTTTTTTTTTTTAATATTTCACACTTTGTTTTGACTTTTCTAGTGTATGGAGATACATTGTATACGTGAGCACACACTCATAACACAACAGTGTGCTTGGGCATTTCTGGAAATAAACAGAACTGAGAGGAAGGAGTTAAAAAAATAAATATATATATATTTATATAGTGGTTAGTACCTATTCAACATTTCTAAACAGCTTTTGAAGCAGAAGCAAGAGGTAAAGTGTGCTCATTTGCATATTTTGGCGTCATATGAGCTAAGATGCTTATTTTCCACCCAAAGTCTCATATGATAACCTCCAAGGGCTTTGTGACAAGGACTACTGCAGCACACCTGCAAACTAACCATTAAAATCTCATAGTCATTCAGAGAGTAGCAGGTAGCATCCATTTGGAGTACTGCAGTCTGTCAGCCAACACAAATTCCACCTTCAGCACTGCTGTCAGAATGGTTAACATTACCTAGGCCTAGCCAAGAAGCAGAATACTTTCCTCACTATGCAATAAAGTGGAAGACAACCACATGAACTTACTGCTGTGCAAATGGAAACTGACAGCAACAGTAAGAGGATATGCAGGATGGCTGGTGCCTTTTCCAAAACTTTTAGAAATGCAATCTTTCTCCTTGTCTCTTCTGCTTGAATTACTACATCACCTTGAAAAAGAAGCTTGGCTTTGCTGGATTGCTTGCCTCTCACTTTTCCCCAGCTCAGTGACATCAGACAGCAGAGGGAACATCAAGTTTTCAAGACACATTACACAAACTAAAAAGTTTTAGCTTTGGGTTTGTCACATAAGAAATGGAAATGCTATATTCTGACTGTCTGACAGCTATTTGTCTCAAAGTGTCCTGACATGATAGGTAAAATGCGAAATACAGGAACACCTGTTTGTCTAAAATCCCAGTCCCAAATCAGCTCCCTGAAACAAAGGGAATACTTGGATGCAAAGCTAATGTGTACAATGTAACAGCTATGGGTCCAACCCATGTCTGGAAAGTGAGGAAATCCTTAATTTATGCTACAACAGTTGACTAAAACTTGAACTTAAAGATCCACTTTCAATTCATCCTCATTTGGCAGCTAAGGCTGTGACAGCCGTGGTGCTGTTAAACACCACGCCACACCACCAGAGGAGCTTTCAACAACTGTTTCAAGGAGGACCAAAAACACTGATGTGAACAGGATATTGATGGGAGTTTACAGTTGAAGTTGTCATTGGTCCTACTAAAAGTCCATTTGCTTCCCTCCAAAAAGCAATCTCAACTTCTAATTATAAATTGCCCTAAAGTACTAACATTTTCTTCCTCATTTACCCTACTACTTAGTGCATTGTATAGTGTCATTATTGGTGACAGTGAGAATGCTAATAATTGAATCTATTTTAAATGACCTCTCCCTGCCCAAAGCTATGGAACTGACCATTTACATAGAAGAACAAAGCATCTCAAAAATTGAAACCTACTGCACCTTTTCAAAACAAGGGACCTTGCAGGAGCTTGTGAAACGTATCTGTAGGTGCATCTTCTTTTAACACTAGTGAAATAAGAGTCAAGCAGATTTCAGACCAGACTATTAAACTAGAAATATAGTAGGAAGAATAAATGCAATTAATTTGCAAATGTTTTTGTTTGTTTACTAACTGAATGTTCAACCCTCAAAGACTTTTCACAATCAGATCTGTATTAACCTACAATGAATAATTTTACTTGGGGTTGTTCTATTGCTTATTCTTCTAAACAGTTGCTTGGCCCCAGACAGGTGCCATTCAGTACAACTTGGAGAGGGAGTACTTGGGCCTGTGTCAAGGACAAGTCAGCCAAGGCTCTGAGAACACCCTCAGTCCTCTCAGGGTGTAAGACAGAAAATACACACCCTTTCAACTACTTTACCAATGAAACTTCAGATTAGTTTTTTCCCAGTAAAAGAAGGATACAGAAGCTTTCCAGAGGCGATACAGCCAACATCTGCCAGGCCATACCTTGATCTGGATAAATGCCAAATAAAATCTAGGTCAAGGATAAAAAATAAACATTCATTAGTAACACTGTAAAAACTGCAAAAAAATTGCTAAACTTATCTCAAATACTTTAAAAAGACTCTTTCAAATTGCACATTCAGTTGTGAGATTGTTTCAGTATTTTTAGATATAATTTCACCACAGTTGAAAAGCATCTCTGGGATACTTAACAAGGGTAAGTAATATTCTTTCAGTTAATTTACAGCCAAAGTCACATATTTTATGCACTTTTTTGAAAAGTCTCTTAGGACAATCTTCAGGATCTGTCTGGAAAGCAACACTCATACCTGAAGAAAGGCAGAGTGTCATCTATTTTCTTCCCAGCACCGAAGCCCTGCTACCCAAAAAAGGAATTCCTCACAGACACTAGAAAAATAAACTCCAACTTTCTGAAATTTTTCTCTAGACTTTTAGTTTAAGATTTTGCTGAATTCGAAGATTTTGCTAAGGGAGGGCAGCACTTTGGCCAGCTGAAGGAGATGCCAACCTCCCCATCACCTTCTGCCTTTGACACTGTGAAGCACTGCCGTTGCTGCGGCATCCTCCCAAGCACAGCTTTCCCTATGAGCATTCCTCGGGTGTCAGGATCAAAAGATCCATCTTAAATTCAACCAGCATCCTTAAGGATTAAACAAATTTGGGTTTAAGCTGCCTGTTCCTCCACCTCAACTGCTTACCCAACTACATTGTCCTGAGAGGTAACTAGTGCACCAAATAGGAGTCTGACTAGGCACAAAGCCCTGCACGGTATTGTCATTTTTTTGCCTTGAGACATTTTCTGTGTGCTAAGAGTGTGCTATTTCTGTGTGCTGTCATAGCTTATTTTGAACTAATGCTAAAGAAATGGGGGCCAGGGGAACATTACAAATTCAATACTTACAGAGCAGACAACTACAAAGATAAAGAGGCCTGAAACTTTCAGGAATTTTAGACAGCATCTGAAATGCAAGGAAACACATATTTACTATCTGGCTAGTTTAAGAACAACCTTTATAGTGTTAACATCTCTGACATTTCAGAAACATCACAGCAAGCACTTATGGGTGATAGTATATCACATCAGAGTACAGACACCCGTTGCAGCAAGGTCAGCAAGGTCAGCAAGGGCTTGGGAAGCCTTGGTGACCATCAGGGCTCCTGCACCAGCTCTGCTGCCGGATGGATCTCAGTGCACAGGAAGGAGGATTTGTCCCTTGGAAAATCTAAGGGAAGGCTGTAGAATGCGCTGGTGCTGGATCCTGGAACCACTTGTACTGCTGCTGGCCCTTGGCAGACCCAGATGCCCCTCAGCTCATTCTTGTGTCTCCCAGAGAGGCAAAGGAGCATTGCTGTCACAGGGAGGTGGCATGGCTGAAAGCACAGCTTGTTGCATAGAGAGATGGTGTCATGAGTGACTTCCTCAAAACTGGACTTATAATACGCACCCTGACAAGTATTAGAAAAAGCAGATTGAAGACAAGAACAAGCTTTAAGAATCTTCTGGGTTTAACAGTATCTTTTAAAACCAAATATACTTCATCAGCATAAATCTACTAACAAAACTAAATCTCTTTTTCCATGGCATGTCTGTGCCCATTGAAGGAATGCCCTGCTCTGGAAATGAGATGCCACAAAATATTCTGAATTGTCCAAGCTTACTACTGAGTGGGTTAGGCAAGAATAACTCTAAATTAAAATGTGGGTGTTGAAAGTGCATGGTCTTGAGAAAGCAATCTTAAAATTTATCATTTTAAATTACCATTTTTAATCTTGCTCAAAAGACAACTCAACTAAAAATTTTCTGACTGCCTATCAATATGTTACACTGATGCCTTAATTTACAGAAGCCTTTATATTGGTTTCACCTCGTTACATATTTTCATTTTGAAAGCATCAATATTCTTATTCTGGTTTTTTTTTCAAAAGTAAACATTCAAACCTTGTTTTTCTGACAGAATGAAAAATGCAGGGCTTGATTTAAACCTGATGACAAGCAAGAAGGAAAACATTTCAAGTTACCAGGATAATTAGCTGAAAAAGAAAGAGTGCAATAAAAAGCTGCATTGACAGATGCTACAGGACAAAATATTAAAGCAGAATAGTCTGAAGAATGTTAGAAATAATTTTCAATCACAGTCCCTGAATCAATTCATTGACAAAAAGCAACAGAAATTACTGCAGACCCATTTTTCAGAAACATTGTTTTCCAAAGTTTCCCCCCCTCTCTAGAATTTTCCAAACAGCAGCTAATAAAAACCAGCAGACAATAAAAATGTGTTGTCAAAAGCTGGTACAAAGGGGCTAAAGTCCCTTATTTAATACAAGTGGTAACAACTTTACCCAAACTTTGTACAGCACGAAAATCTAGAGATGGAACAGTAAGAGGAGAAGGAAGCCAGTTAAGTAGTTTCTTCTAGAAATTCCAATTAGCCCTGCTCTACTGAAAAGCAAGATGGCAGAGAGAGGTAGAAAGTAACACAGGCATGAAAACAAAGGAATGATGCCACAAGCCATTATCAGCACTTCATCACTGATAACATCTTTTGAAATTACGTGATTTATAGAAAACACTTAGTGACAGTTCAGTCAAAGATCCTCTATCCTGCTGGTCAATTCTGCCCATCTTTACATTGCAGTTTCATTCTGGAATTTTGAGAATTTATTATGTTATGAATTATTAAATTGTAATCCAGACTGGTTTAATTTTAACGTACTTAATATTTTTTGTTTTCACTTTGGACTTACAATTTATAGTAATACCTAAAGTTATTATTAAAAAACCTTGATTTTAAGACACAAGTGAAATAAAATGTTAATTAAGCATTTATCAACTGATAACCACTTATTTGTAAATAACAGAAACTGATCCAAAGGAGCTGGCAAGATGTAATAAAAACAAGGTTTTGGAAATGGTTTTAATAAATACAGAATTTAGAAGGGTCTTTTTCTCCCGTCTGTTTGTTTTCATGGCATTTTGTATTAGGGAAGCAGCATTTTTAACAGCTTACATTTGAGATGTGATCAGCTTTTGACTCACCCGTTGTTTGCAATCTGTCTCTTCCTACAGTGCTAATCTGGCACAGCTATGCAAGTACAAGCCCTGTGCCAAATCCTATGCTGATATATGCCTCCAGTACAATCCTATCTGACTTCAGTTGGAAATGCATGGAGTATAAAAATCCCCCCCCCCTTTTCTAAGCCAAATGATTTTTGATCTGATCTGCATATGGTGTTGGGCAGTTTAGCATCATTTGTTATCTCAGCAGTGCTATGCTGATTTACAACAGCCAAGGAGCTGATCCAGTGTGTACAGCTTGCACTATAGCAGTGAAAATACTTTAAGGGAAGTTCTGCCAGAAAAACTTGCTCCTCCCCAGATTATAAACCTACACTGTACTGGAAACAATGGATTTCACACTCCCAGTTGATACCTTTGTTCTATCAAATACCAGGGAAATCTACCACAAATGTGAAGAAAAACACCTGCCAAACTTCTTTGCATGTGCTCACATTACACTAATTGCAGTCATTGGAATTCTCCTGCTTCATTTTTTCAGCAGCAGAGTGGGAGAGCACAAAACCATATGCACAATGAGAAGAAAACAATTGTGAAGTGATGAGCTAAGACAACACACAGATTGGGAAAAGATGCACTGACATTCCGTTGGGAAGATGTGGCAGATGAACAAGGAGATGTGGTCCTGGGCTCTGTGAAAACCCTGCAGAGCTATCTACAGACACCAAAACAAACTAGAAAAAGCATTGAACCTCCGGAAGGGGCAGAGGGAATTAGTATCCAAATTAAAGGTTTTGCTAGTTAAATCCCCAGAAAAAATATCCTGAGAAAATTTGTTAATAATAATAATAAATAAATTAAGCTCTTATCATATTGCTGTCTTCTAATATATTAACAGGTTGCATTTCCTCCATTCCTAAAAGATGTAAAAGACTACTTTGGGGTAAAGAGTGAAATATATTACTGTCGTCCAAGATGGAAAAATGCTCAGTTATATTTTGCTTTGTGTATATGTGAAAAGCTACTGTAATGACTACAGAAGAACTTTTACACACATATTTGAATTAAAGTAGAGCAACAAAACACTGAAGAAAAAAATGCTGTGGAATCAACCACAGGGCTTTTAAAAAATGATTTCAAAGAAATATTAAAAGCAATATAGAAGGTATTTAATTACAAATTTAGAAAAAGTCCTATGATTGATTCTTCTCAGAAGAAGGGGCTATTGATCATTATGGAGAGTCTGTAATCAATTTTGAATGATCAATGGCAAGATACAGTCTAAATATGGAGTCCTATTTTATTAATTTACATAAAATAATTTTCTAGACATCTATGCATAAAAACAAATACATGCAGAAATTTAAAAAAAAAAAATAATAATGTTTGAATTCAGACCTCATCTTTGATAAATTGAACTTGACATGAAGGTTGTCCAAGATTTCATATTTCTCAGAAGAAGCAGATCTGGGAAAACTTGTCATTTCACTTTCCAATTGAAACCTTTGCTCAAATTCTGCAGAGCTGTTGTCCCATGAATCATCATCTGTGGTAAAATCTGGATTATGAAGAGCCATACACTGCAACCTGTCACACATTTTCAGTAAACATAATAAAACAAAACAGTGTTTTATTTCAACAGGTATTAGATGCAACTGACCTTGCAGAACCTTATGTTCACTTTGAGAGATTTTTATGGAAAATTTCATAGAAAGAGATTTATTCAGTACAGACCAAGCTCCCCTTGGGGAGGACACAGCTGGGTAGACAGGGGAGCAAGAGCAAAGACCCCATGACATTTCGGTGCACCTGAGAGTACCAGTTGTCTGATACACCAGGCAGATGCATTTCAGGATTTGGTGTCTAAGCTCCATCATCAGGACCTTCCCTATAGTTCTGCTGTGTCTTTCAGTGCACTCTATGTAACAGCACATGGAGGAAATAAGAGCACAAAACCTGCAGCTGTCTATGCTTAGGGCTCTCTAATCACCCTGACCTCACACCTTACATCCTTCCCTTCCAGTTTTTCAGCCCCTTCTCTGCTACCAAGGTCCTCCAAAGTAATTCCCTGCTTACAGCCCCTGCTATTCACTTTATTTCCCAGCAGGTTTGGCATTGGGATATAAGAAAGAGCCACATGCAATTAAGTAGAAGAGAACTTAGAAAAAAAATTTTGAGAAAAATGAAAGTAACTTACCCATTTTCCTCTGAGGAAACCTTCAGTAGTGGTGTCTTCTCTGTAAAAACAGTGTTTTTTGACCTCGAGCTGAATAATTTTGAAAAATTAAAGTGATATCTTTGGAGGGAGAAAAAAAGAAACAGAATAGTAAGTCTGCAGCAAAATTATTCAAAATTGTTCACTACAGATCTACAGAATATTTTGCTACAAGTCCATCTGATTAGTTAAATATTCTTTAAGAATGGTGTTGACCTAAATTAGGGTTTTCATTCAGTAAGTTTGAACTAGTCATGGTAGTTACTTTCTTATAGTCACAGGGGACTCATTCATGTAAATTTACACTAGCATACTTCATACAATATGAGATAATAGAAGAACTTATTTCCCATAAATGTTATTTGAGACATGGATCACAATCTACAAATCTCTAAATCAAATCTCTACAGCAACCTTGGTACTCTTGGTTAGGGAAGAAAATCTGAATACAAAAACTTCATTTCTACAGCACAATCCCTTCCAAATGGTTTCTGTCAAATCTTGGTCCTGGTGTTGCAGATAATTAATCAGTGTAAGCTACTTCTTGCCATATTGCAGCTTAGCATTGTGAAGGAGCTTTTTACTAAAGTATAAATCCCCAAATTTAAGAAGCAGCTGAAGACAATCAGTCACAATCACAGAGGTCTGGCTTTGGGGCAGACTTCTGGTAGAGACTAAATAATTGAGCCATTCTAGAACATCTTCCCATGACCAGGCTCTTTCAGAGACATTTCCTATCAAAATCAACATTATTCAGGTACACTCAGATTTATTCCATTCAAAACTTTAGCCTTCCACCACCAGAAAGTCTCTTCTGCTAGACATGCAGTCAAAAATGTAGATCTCAATACACCCAGAGGAAACCCAACATTTCTTCCACTATTGATGGACTGGGAGGGGAAAGAAATTATAAAATCATAGACTTCTAAATAAATACACAACAGTGACTGGTTATTCAGTCTTCTAAATATAAGGACAGCTCAAAAAGAAGGATTTGCATATTTGACTTTATAACACGATGGAAGACGGTGAAGTTTCTTGCAATTTGTAGAGCTGTGTCTCAACTTTGACTTGGTAAAATTAAAACCTCCAGGTACTGCTTTGGCCTGTTTGTTCAGTAGTGTTTTCAGTCAGAAGATATGCTAGGTGCAGAGCAATTGGATATGGTTATTTCAGCCTTGAATGGCCACAATGTTTGTTCAAGCTCTGCTGAAAGTCACATATTTTCAGTCTCAGCTGAAGAAAGTGAAAGAGTTAGAGTGATTCAATTACCCAGTACCTCATGTCAAATGTTGGGCAGATTACAACTCAGGTGCTACATTGCACTGACACTTCATCTGTGAAGAGATGATTGCATAGTGTTTAGTTATCAAAGTGCTTCCTTTTCTAAGCAGGAGAATATCTTTCACACAGAAGAAGATCTAAGTGGAGAAACTGTTATTTTGAAGCAAGTACTCTTCTAATCTCATCATAGCTTTCAATGTAAAAGGCTACCTAGAGCTTTTACAAAATGGAACCCATAGGGATAGCAAGAACACTATTAGGACTTTAAATGTGGGCTCACCAAGCATTGCTGATATACTTCTGGCTAATCCAAACATCCCACTATACACAAGGTCTGCATCCAAATGGGGCAATTTTTATAACAATTATGATGGTGGACCTTGAATGTGTGAGTTCAGAAATTTGACTCATGAAAAGACTATTTACCATTTCTACTTTTAAACACAACAATGTCACTTGTTCCGCAGGAAAAAAGGCTTCAAATGATACATAATATATGCTATTCTGATCTTACCTCACCTTGTGCACACTGTTAACCTTTCTGCACTTCCTTTTGTTCTTTTCTTCCTGGGATGTGTAAAATCTGAGACTAGTAACCACACACTTTCTATAAAAACTTCCATTTTCTTCTAATTGTTAGGAGTTGACACCAACACTGCTTTGTGTTACACAGGCATGTGTAAATCCACTGACAATCCACACCTCAGCAGCTCTTCACCACTACTGTGAATAACCAGTTTGCAAAGAGTGCTGAAGGGCAAAGCAACCACAGGAATGGCAACAAGAAAGGGAGTATAAAGGTCAGGTGGCTCAAGTGACAGAACCTGAGGTGAAAAATCCAGAATACTAATTACAGACATCACCTTCACTTAGATATCACCTTCACTTTCTTCTTACACTTTGTTATCCCCACTTGCTGGTATAGGTCCTGTCACTTTTAAATGGAACTGTGGAGCTGAACAGATGGCCAAGAATGGCTAAGACAGAAAAAAGGAAAAGGTCTTCAGATAAAGTATAAACAATTAGTACATGACAACAACAATTTGCAGAGAATAAAAACACACGGACAAGAACAAGCAGCAGGAAACAGCGAGGCTTGACAAAACAAAAATAATTAGAGAAAAAGCAGAAGAGCCTCAACTCCCCCATGATGTGATTACTCTAATTAGAGAATGAGAGTAATATAAACAATAAAGCTAATTAGGGCATAAAGGAATCTTGCATGCTGAAAGCTCTAGAAAGAAAAGTTGTGAAAACACCATTTAAAAAATTGCATAGATTATAAAAATAAAAGTCATCCTTGAATAGAGAGCCTAGCACAAACCCTCTGTGCCCCTCATTCTTCTGCACAGATGCTGGAGGTGCAATTTGATCATCCACTTAATCCAAAGATAAAAGATCATCTGCAACCAAAACCTAGGAAGGCCCAAAGACCCCCTGCTGATAGAGGAAGAAGTCTGTAGTGCTCAAAAACCATCTTAGCATAATTCTTAGTGCTCCTCAACCCTGCAAGTAGCTGGTAATTGGGACAATGTGTAAATAGGAAACAAATCAAAATGTAACACATTTCAAAACCTGGGGTCAGGTTGCACTTTGAACATTTCTTCCTGAACAAATAGCTGGAAACTTTGGTTATATCCATATGCTAGAATGGAGTACAATCTAGGAGCAGGAGATGAAAGGAAGAGATGTGGGAGACTCCAGTTGCTCCCACTGGTGGGTTGATGACTCCCCAGACATTAGTCAGAGTTGATGAGGCTGATGAGGTGTGCTTCCCACTACCTACATTTACAGGTACCTTCTGCCACAAGCCCTAGACCTGCACTCTGACCACATTTTCAGGCATTTCCTAATCGTGTTTATACCTGAAATTTTAAACAAAAAGAAAGGAAGACTTTGTGGTGGGCCCTGATATTCAGCCATAAGCAATGTTTCAATCCCAAATGCACTACAGCAAAGGACACCAAAAGAAATAAACATCCTACAAGAGAATGACAAAGTAAAAGATCATGCTCATCCTAGTTAGGCTGCAAACACTTAAAATAATCACTAGATCTGACTGGAACCTGTTATTTAGCCCTGTATTGAAAAGATTAATCATGGTATACAATGTATTGTTTTAATTCCTTATAATCAATAGGATGCATTTTAAATATCAGCTAATATAATGCTTCATCTCCCATATGTTATGCCATGCACACAACTATCAGTTGGGGAGCTATTTCTATGAAAACAGAAAGCAATAATTCTCACTTCCATAGGAAAGATTTGGTCAGAATTGAAGAAGAGGTGAATATGGAAGCATATGTATTATGTAAAAACATCAAAATTTTTTACCATAACTTATTTAAAATTTCACTATATAAAAAATTAAAAGTGGAATCTCTTCAGGGGAAAAAAGAACTAGGATGCTTCCCTAAATTAGCAATCTAATCCTAAACTAGTAACTAAAACTGTTATAAGCATGAGGTTGCCTCTTAAAAGATCAAGAATACTACTGAGCCAAGAGTTTATAACAAATACAAAAACTAAGAAAAGTTTTCTAGAAGAGAAGTCCAGAGTAAAAATACGAGAGATATTTAATCATGAAGACTAGTCACAAACAGCATGAATTTAATTTATCACTACTACATTCTTTTAGAATAAAGTCTAATTTCAGAAGCTTCATATTCCCTAAATAGAAAACATTTATACAAGTCATATGTACTGAACTAAGTACTCTTACCATAACTGTAAAAACAAAGCAAAAACAAAACAAAAACCACAAAGAAAGAAAGCCCCAGACCAGCTTTTGACTGCACTTAAAAGACATTTTTCCACCAACTTGGTATTTGTGAGTTTCTGGTAAACCCCACATTTTGGGGAACAGTTACGTGGTACAAACTGTGCTGACCAACACCAGAGCATTCAGCTCTTAAACCTTTACCTTTACAGTGCATTAGGCAGCTGTATGCATACATCTGACAGCTTTGTCATGTACATGTGCCCACACAGAGCCCCAACCCTCCGTGACAATTTCTCCTCAGCAGTAGCACACCGTGGGGAAATTGTAATGACTACCCATCAAAAATCAAGTGAGGCAGCTGATACACTCAGAGTCAAAAGAAGGATCAAAGACTCCAGAGCTCATATCTCTAAACAGTTTCCAAATATTTCCTGATGACTTCTTTATGTAGCTTCAAAATCAGCAAATAACCTCCAGACTCTTTAAACCCATGCACCATTAAGGTGTCAGAAAAAAAAAAAAGCAATGAAAACATTATTTAATACAGTCTCCTTTTCTGTTTGACTTTTCTAATTGTCTATTAGACAGGATTGTACAGGATCCTGCAGAAGGATCCCCAGAGAGGGATCCTGAAGGGCTGGCACTGCCTAATAGCATGACACTGTGAGAGGTACAGCCAACTGGCAGGTCTCATTTTGAAAGACATTGAGGTGCTGGAGTGTGTCCAAGCAGTAAATAAGGTGGTGAAGGGTCTGGAGTAGCTGAGAGGACTGAGGTTGATTTTTCTGGAGAAAAGGAGAAGGAAAGGTCAGGGAAGACCTTATCTCTCCCTGCCTGAAGGGAGGTTGTAGTGAGTTGGGCATTGGTCTCTTCTCCCAGAAAACAATAGCAAACAAGGGCATGACGGAATGGCCTCAAGTTGTTTCAGGGCAGTTCATATTGGATGTTTGGAAATATTTTTTCCACACAAAGGGTTGTCAAGCATTGGAACTGACTGCTCAGAGAAGTGCTGAGTTACCAGCAGGAAACTCGGTATTTAAAAGATGTGTAGATGCGGCACTCAGGGCCAGGGTTTAGTGGTATACTTGGTAGTGCTGGGAAAGCTGTTGGACTTGATAATCTTAAAGGACTTTTTCACCCTAAATGATTCTATTATTCCAAAATGAGAAACATATGCCATGCCAAGACCCCAGGCAATTAAAGAACATGCTTAAGAAATGTGTAGAGAATGTGTGCTGAGCTCATCCTAGATGAAAATGGTTCCTTAGATAGGGCACACACATTGAATGAAGCAATGTGGTTTCTTCATTCATTTCTTCTGGATTTGGAAAATGAACATGTTCTGCAAAGGCAATTTTAAGTTCAAAAATAGCCTGGAAAATAGAGTGCTTCCTGCAATTACTGTTTTAAAATCATATTGGGCTTTGTAGGGTTATTGTGCTTCTATGAAAAAAAAAAAAGGGTATCTCCACAATTTGGTAATTTGTTTACCTCAAGAGTCTTTTCCTGCCTGTGTCAGGGAAGGTCTCCATCAAAAAGACATTGGGAGGTAGTAAACAGACCAGGACCTCACTCTAGTGGGTGAAGATAAAAGAAAAGACTTAACCTTTAAGCTGCCATGAAACATTTCTGATTCTACCTCAGGAGGACTGCTGTCCACATATTTTCTGCTCCCATTTCAGGGTATCATGAGGTCCATCTGCCCTGTGGGAGGGAGCCAGGAGCAGGGCCATGGATCTGGCAGAACCATGATCTTCCCAACCAGAGCCTGTCCCACAGCACCCAACAAGGGAGCAGGGACAGGGTGGGGATGCGGACACAGGTCAACTCTGATTTCATGAGCATCCAGCAGGACCACAGGGATACAGCAGGTCCAAAAACCTACCATCAGAAGGAGTGAGAAGTTGCACTGAAGAGTGTATCTGCTGTTTCCTCCTCTAAATTTTCTGCTTCAGCAAAAGAAATTGGAAAGCTACAGGAGACCACATGGAAAATTGCAGACAGTCTGAAGGAGAAAATAAATTTCAGGAGGAGAGGCTGCCAAAAGAGTTTAGCTGTTAGCAACTGCCAGCAAGCTGCAAATTTGAAAGAGGCATCAGGAGCCAGTATGGGTAGTGGTCCAAATTCCAAACCACCAGTTTCCCTATGGATTACACTGATAACCTGTTAAGAGGTATTATCTGCAAATGCTGCAGGGTATTCTGAAAAATTAGTCCGCAATAGGGAAGCAATTTATCAAGAATGCTTAAAGCATGACTGCATTTGTGACACTTAATATATATAATATACTAATATTCTGCAGGTTTGGCTTTTAAATGCCAGCATTTTTCCTTGATGTTCACAATGGGCTTTTAGCTTAACCAGCTCTGCTGCTAACTGAACTTATGACAAATAAAGGGGGATCACACCTTTTTTTCTAGTCCCTAAGGGAATATGAAAAATCTCAAACATTGAAAAAGTGGTGACAACTTAATTCTTTAGTTTTATATATGACCAGACTCTCTTAAAAATGCAATATGGGGTGCTCGGATGATGGAAATATGAACAGAAGAGTAGGTCTGAGATACAACTCATGTATGAGTTGGTGATGTAACCTATGAGTTCTAGAGAACCTAAATGAGTTCTCTAGACATGGTGATGTAACCATGTCTAGAGAAGGTTGTTATTTGTCAAGCATTGAAGTGATAGAATGTTGTAGCCTCAAAGGTTTGGGGGAACATATGTTAAAACATGAAGATTTACTTAGAGGGCAGCTGAATTCCAGAATTATGCAAGAAAAGGAAGCACTATTAAAACAAGATTACTGGCCACTTCCAAGATGAAGGAACACCTTCATACACAACAGTGAGGCAGGATTATTTTGATAAAATTTTCCTTAATCCAAGCGATGTACTGACAAGCTGTGACATGCATTGATTGTTCTGGCCTTTCATATATCCCTATGCTACTCACCCCAGTTTTGGAAAGTTACTGAAAAGAGTAATTAGCTAGCTATACTTATAGATCAAGTAATGAAAAATCTATTTTTTTCCTTTTTTTAAGCATTTCTTTGAAAATTGTTGTTCCATATATTTCATTCCAAGAATTTGGATATTAGATTATTCATAACTGTTACTTTTAGATTAAAAAAAAAAAAAAACAACTTTGTCACTAAAAATAAGTGTCTCCATTCCTTACAGTTTAAAAAAAAAAAGCCAGACATCTACCAAAAAAAGCACTTATTAACAACATGAGAAAATGTGGCGGATGTCAGTGCCTGGAGAGGTGTTACAGAGGCAGGCCATCACACAGCTTTAAAAAAATCAAGTTGTCATCAAATTAAGCTTTATTTCAAAAAACCCACATGATAGATCCAAAGTACTGTAAGCTTGCTGGGACTAGTATTTTGTCTTTTGGTCACAACAAAATGAAACACAGCAAGTTCAAGCATACTCATATCTGTTAAGTAGTCCAGTATTACAATATAGCTAGAACAATTTATGTAGCCTTTATGTAGATTCCGATCTTGGTTGACTGGACCCAGCAAAAATGCTAAATTTGCTTCAGAGCTACAGCATGAGACCAAGCAGACAAAGAAGAAACAGCAGTAAAATCTGGAGATAAATACTTTCTAGTGGGAGATATAGCTGTCATCTTTTGAAATAACATTATTAAGTTGATAAAATAATGGAATTTTTTTCACTTGGAAGTCCTTCCATTATATTTACTTTTTAAAATTATTTAGTTACAATGGAGGTACTAAGAATTTTTCAGGTTCTGGCTGAGCATATGACACTGAGGTTATTCATGTAAGCTTTGCCATCTGAAAGTCTGGTTTACGATTGTTACAGTCACTGGCAAGAGAGAGATCACTTCAAATCATTTTCATCCTCCACATCTCCCATGTTGTCTATACAAGGAACCTGGGGAATTAACTCTGAGGTAACAAAAAGACCTTTTCACTGAATAATATACAAACCTTATACAAATAATATCTATATTACAGTGTTATAAAAAGTACTTTTTTACGTACATTTTATTTGCACTTATACCAAATCTCTTTTTCATACAGAAGAGTTTTCATCAAAAAAGTTATTCAATGTTGATTAAGTATACAAAAAAATTTATCAAGTTCTTCCAGACACAACTTCCTTACAACTTCCTAACAAGTAACTTTCAAAACAGAGTAATTCCACATAATCGGTCATTTGCATTCCACCTTGAGTTATATCAGAGCCAAAAATTTCTAAAACATTGAAAATCCCAGAGGGACAAATTTTAAAACCCAAACAGAATAAAAAGGCAGCTCATAACAATAAAATATTTTCTCTTATACTTGGGTGATATTCAGTGAAATCATTCAAGAGTAAATGCAGTTTTATCTCACAAAGAAGGTGAGATCTCACAAAGAAGGCGACTTCCCTGCAATAGTCCTTCACTTAGATCACTGTTACATATTAACACACACCCTTACAAGCCTCAGGAAATTCATTCCATAGTCTTGGGTTCTGGTTTTTCTGCCTTAATAGGCTTTAGAGATCCAGAACCTCAAGGCTACAATGTCAGAGAAGGAGCTTCTAATCTGTATTAACAAGCAGCTTTGAAACACATATTTTTGATTTGTTGCTGACCAAAGGGAGACAAATTTAAAACATGAGATTGGAGTCCACAAAAACATTCAACTGAAATTCTCAAACTAAAAAGAAGGGGGAGAAGAAAAATGACCACCAAACAAATCAACCCAAACACCAAGGATTATAAATAACACATTCCAAAAAAACTCTGGGAATTTGATTATCTCATTCAGGGTATCATGCAAATTATATTTGGCAAGTGCCCCCTAAAGTGGGCTAACTGACAAAAAAAAAAAAAAAAAAAAATCAGCTTCCTTCCTCCTGATTTCCTGATTTAAACTTTAATCCTTCTCCAGGTAAGAACATGCAAGAACATGCTGCTGTGCACTGAAAAACCAAAAACCAGAATCACATCTCTCAGGATTCAGAAGGAAATTCCTCTTCCTACATGGCAGATGGCTTTATTTCAGCAGTATAGTTTAACTGTACATCATATTTCTTAATACCCTTTTCCCTCCCTGTCAAAGAGATGCCAGACTCTTTCCTCTCAGACACCACATTCCCTTCAACCCTATACAGAATGGAATAACTTTGGTTACTCCATAGTCTCACACAGGTGACTTCCTTCCATGCTGTTCCTCAAATAGCACATTCTTCATGAGATATGTCACAATATTTTTTATGTATATTTTAAAAATTAGCACCATCCCAAAGCTAAATAAATCCTGAATACTGATCATCAAAAAATAGATAGGACAACTCTTCACATAGACATGAAAATCTCTGGCCCCACAGAAATGAGGTTACATAAATAGAACTTCATTGTGTGCTCCCAAAGAAAAAGAAAATAGCAAAGGCAAAGTGTCAGTGCTCCTGACTTAAAAACAAAATTCTTCATCAAGGGATTATCTGCAGAAAAGGGGAAAGCCTATGCTGACACGGCTGCCCCATGTCAGCAGCTTCTGTACCAGCAGCGCAACACAGCTAATGCAAAGATTGAAGAAATTTTGCAGGTGTTTTGATTCCTCAAGCAGACAATCTGCCTGAATAATCTATTACTTTTTCAATCAAAAACACTTGTTAGCATTCTTAGAAGAATTAACTGAAACCACTATTTAAACGTTAAAAAAGTAGTTCTTGTCATTTGCCATGTGTTGAACTTGTTATGCAGCTATTTGATTATCACCTCAAAAGGATCAAACAGGTTTTGTTTTCTTGAACCAACAGTGCCTCCAAATAACAAAAGCTTGAAACATAAGAAAAAAGTGCTGACAAACAGAATTCTTGCATATATTTTTTCAGTAAAACAACTCCAGAAATCATTGTCAACAGTCGCTGCATCAACAGCTCTCATTTTAATACCATCTGCACAGGCACTTTGCAAAAAGAAAATATCCATAGAGTGGGACATAGCAGGAAAACTGAAGGATATTCTGACAAAATGGAAATGCAAAGGAGCCAAGTAAGTGGATACTCTTGGCAGCAGAGCAAAAAATAAAGTAACAAAACAAAACAATAAACAGCAAACAAACAAACAAAAAAAGACACTAAAGTGCCCGTTAATCAGACATTGTTATTAAAAGTTAATGTGGAAGTAGGCCTTCTGCCCCTCAAGAAACAACACAGAATAATGGTTGTTCCTCTATACAAAAATAACAGTAAGGAGAGCAAATAATGTAGGTTCATTTGTGCATTTAGAAGTAGGTTATAATTGAAAAGAAATGTTTTAAAAACAGAAAAATATAAATTGTTTATAAGAAGTAGAACCCATAGCAGGTTGTCACAGAGAAAAAAAACACTTTGTACTATTTTAAGGTTATGGAATATGAAAATTAATTAGAACAGTGGAAGAACTGAAGCTACAGGAGTTATTTCCTCCAGTAGCATTAGGAAAATGCATGGGCTGAAGAGAAAAAAAAATAACATGACACATGGCAGAGGTAAAAGAACAGCTTTTAACCTAAGACAAACTTAAGAAAAAAAGCACGTGGACAAATTTTTAAAAGGGCATTGTTTAGAGAGGATGGAGTCCATCAACATTTTTTATTTGTCATGAGGTACAGCTACAGTCTCAGCTCTGAAGTATGATTCCAGTTTATCTATTAATTTATTTTGGTCAACAATCAAATGCTGTAACCACAATAGGAGAATGTATGTTCCCACTTGCAACTTTATTGTTAATGAAAACCCTCATTCCTGAAGAGATACAGATGCAGCACAGGTAGGATCCAGATGATTAATTTTGCATCCAAGTAAATAAATTCCCTTAAAAGAAGGAAGCCAGTGTCAATACTTAATTTAGATGATCTCGAAGTATTACATGGATGACCTGAATCCTCTCAGATTCATACAGAGTTTAGGAAGTATAAAGACCCAGAATTCTCTGTTCTCCAACCTATCTACTTGAGCCTAAAACATTTTTGGAGTGGCATATCAAAAAAATTAAATGATCAGTCCTACTCCAAATTGTAAATAGATTGGTACATTTGTTAACTGCTTTCGATGTAGAGTTCTTGTGTGTTCTGCCTCACAAACATCAGATTTCCAGCTGAAGGAAAGCATGACAGGTCTAACAACAACAGTGTCACTCTATCAGCTTTTGGCAACAGAAAACTAGATCCAAAACTGTGATTAGTACAATGTCCATACACACAAATCCTTATGAAAATCTATCATTCTCTTCTGCCAAGGACAGTATTTCTTCTGTCAAAACCGGCAAGTTGGAATATTTCTGGCTATGTAATCCTCTTCAATACTTCCATTCAACTGGGAACAGATTTGTAAGGAGTGCTTGCTGTCATTTTATTAAAGGTTAAAAACAATAGTTTTCCAAACACTGATGTTCAAAGTTTTTACTCTGAAACACCATTACATCTTACAGTTCTAATTTGGCTAAGTTTTGGCCACATACTACAGTATTCCAAGGAGATGTGACCTGAAAATAATGTCTAAAATGCATGAATTCCATTACACTACTTTGTAGAGCATTTTTTTTTTTTCCATTGGCCTGTACTAAAAAGCACTGGGAGGCCCAACATACAGAGCACAGAGCTAACTGGAAAAGAAGACATCTGCTGTCAATGGATGCAACAAAAATCCACGTATTTATATAATATTACAACATAGCCCTTTTCTTCTAGCTTATATAATTAAAGACACATCAGAGAGAACAGAAGGGTATTCTTTGTGACCCTCATTCTGGGTTTATTCTTCCTTTTGACAGAATGATTCACTAAATGCAGGTTCATCCTTTTCACTGTATGAGGTTTACATGCTGAACCAGCTGTCAATAGACTCCTAAAGAGGATTGCAGGTCACATCTCTTTGACATGGTTGAGGAGGTAGAGTTGCTCCTATCACATCTAGGAAGATTAGAAACAAAACAGTATTTGAAACTGCTTTTACTTTTTTGTTTTCTTGGCAGCAGAGAGAATGAATAGCATCAGACCACAAGAGTGGGAGGAAAAGTCACTGCAAAATATTTACTCTATGCTCCTCAGGATTAGACTCCTTACAGTAAATTCCTCAAAAGCATAGTGTTTCCTTCTCAAATATCAAGTGCAAAGCCCTGCCAGACATATGAGTTCAATGTAACTGCCGGGGTGGCCACCTGAGTGAGATGCTTTCATATTTCACTTCAGAGACCCCCACTTCAGGCAAGGGAGTCCTTACAGAAAATCTGCTCGAGGGTACCAGGGAGTGAATGGCAGATGGACTGTGTTTACTGTCCTTGCTGACTAGCACAGAAAAGACAGTAGCTCTGAAAGTGTGAGCGAAGCCTTCAGCCTTTCACAGCTGCTTCTGAATGATGCTTATTCACACAGTACTGATTCAATAGCTTCTGCTCCACTTTTTAAAACTGAGTGGCTGCAACTGCCAAGCTGTTTTATATTTCACCCTGTCCAAAAGAAATAATATAAAAAGTATGCAAAGAAAAAAATTAAAAAGGAAAAAACAAACACAAGTGCATTGCTTTTGAACCTACCCAGTTCTGACAGCCCTGGCTCCAGCTCTCGGTGCTGTCCTTGATGTAGCTCCGACCTGCTGTGGGCAGAGCTCTGTGTGGTCTCTGACTGCTGCTGGTCCATTAGCACAATTATTGCAGGTTGTCCCTGCAGCCCCATTAGCCCCTATCAAGCAGAGAATTGCTTGCTTTGTCACTGTCTGTAAGCATTTTGGTGACTCATTTATCAGCTTTTGCTCTATTTCAGATAGTAAATCACTTGAGCTCCTTATGTACAGCAGGTTTTTTAAAAGGCCATATGATTTGCCAGACTGCAGACTGTGACCGTGACCTTTTTTTTTTCTTTACTTCACTGGCTAATTTCTCCCATCTACATCAATCTATTTTTCCATCAACTACATTCAATTTAACATGAACCTCAGTTCTTTATTGTATGACCATCGCTATCTGGGAAATTTTTGCTGTAGCTGAGGAATGATTCCCAGAGCTTTTAACACAAAAGGACAAAACACTCTGTTGCTAATTAATTCTAAAGAGAGAGACATTAACAGTTTAGGGCAGACTGAAAGATCCCCATCACCAGCAGAACTATGCTCTAAAATATCTGCTCCTGACAGCAAGCTATGAAAGGGAAAAAAAGGAGGAAGGAAATATTTTTTTCTGTACTCCCTTGTGGGGTGAGATTGTTTTATGTTATGAGGAATCACAGCCTTCCATGTCTTTATCTTGTTAACATGTCTTGCTTTTGTTTGAAAGACCAAGCTGTAAGCAATTATGAGTGCAAGATATTCAGTGTTAGCAAGGAATGCAGCTAACTTGGCTGTCTGGCTTCAGGGTTTGGGACTGACAAGTTCATATTCTTGTTACCTGCACCTTTGGGTGGAGTTGAGATTTTTTTTTCATATCTGAGGACTGATTGCATCAGAGTCTAGCTTATAACCGCAGCATTAACTTGCTTTTACCTAATTCAATCCATAGCTCAATACACCCTGCTCACACTCTATATTTCATGCTGTACTTCACCTTCACCCAGTATACCTTTGTAGCTGCATGGAAGAGTTTCCATTCATCTTTTCCACTACTTCTACTGCCTCTTCATTTTACTGATATCTGCCCATATCAATGCTTCTCCTTCCACTTCTGTCTCTAAGTCCTCTCTCTTCCTCTGGCAGCAGCTCTCCAGCAGTCTGGGCAGAGGATGAGACAATTTTTTTAGCCAAACGTTCAGTATGCGCTAAGCTAACCAAGCTCTTACCTCATCACCCTGGCTATCAGACTAAAGACTGCAAACCCTTCCTCTCTTCTCCCTTCAGGCTCTTATATTTTCAACAAAATAATAGTCATTGGAAAGAAGAATCAAGAGTAAATAAACAAAACTATGCTGATTACCAAGAAATTTTCTTATAAAATTGAATACCTGAGTAAAAGTTGCTGTTTTAATCAATGTTTCATTATATATTTTAAAAATTAAGATGAAAGAAAAAAAAGATTGTCTTGGAGTCTGGCAGATGGACTGTGTCTGGCAGATATATGTGGACCCATACACTTACCAAGTACTGGGAGATAAGTGTTTAATGCTACTCAGAGCAAAGCAGAAGTTGTTTATCCATTTCCTACCAAACAACCACATAAAGTAACTCCCACTAGCATTACTTCTTTTTTGATTAGACTATGAAATCAAGACTATTTTTTTCTCTCCCTCTATGCTCTGCAAAGTTCATAGGCTCCTGCTCCACCTCAGGCTCATTGAGGTCCACACCTTAAATTTCAATGGCCCAAACTTACTGTCAAACATTAGATTTCTCTCCATTATTCCCTTTCTCAACTATTTTGGCTTCACTTTCAGGTATTTTTCTACCCTTCAGCTGCAGAGCCTGGGCCCACAGAAAAGTTGCCATGTTATCATGCAGACCATTTACCATCCATAAACAGTGGCTGCCTATATGCATGTCCAGCTGATGCAGTAAGACATGTAAGGACCATGGATTTCCTATGCTTTCTTTTCCTTCTTCCTAGTCACTGTTCATGAGAACTCAGTTGTTTTTTCCTCACATAAAACTTATGCACATCTGCAAAGCAGAAAAACTGTGACAAAACTGAAATTTATTAATTATTATAACTTGTCCAGCTGCTAATGAGAAGTTAGGATTTCTGTAAATCATTCAGTATGTTGGATCTGCCACCTGCACACACACACACATCAGCCAGGAGCAAAACACACAGACCCATTTTTCAATGAAAAGCTTCATGGAGAGATGCTGAGTGTCTGAGTTATTTGCTTCATCACAGATGGCCAGCTACTCCTCATGTCAGCTATCGAAGCCCCGGGCATACCCTCCTGCTCAACTGTGACTGGCTCTTCACAACACATTTCTTATCAAAGTTTGACTGACTTGTTGGCTTTACCCTTCAATGTAAAAAAATAAATTTCTGACAATAAAAGCCTTTCCTTGTTTAAACAGGGAAGTCTATGTGAGGGAAGTGCTGTCCAGTCCCATCTTGTATATCACTGGCACCTTTCCACAACTGGCCTAAGAGGTCTCACAGAGACAAACCCCACATTACATATTATTAACTGTAAGGAAAATTGCAGCTGTAAAATTCAGGAGCTTTGTGGACTGTCACAGGCACTCAAATGAAACATTTGGCTTTTGGAGGTTAGTACACTGCAAATTCTTCACTGAGTGCTAAACTCAATGTTTAGCCTGACAATTGGGAAAGTGTGAAGCAGTTAATTAGTACCCACTAATTCTTTCAACAGAGCACTCATAAACAAAAATTAATAATGGTGGGTTCCTGTTTACAAAATGTTCTGTCAGAGCAAAAAGCATTTGAGTGGCTACATGGGAGCACTGTGATTTTAGTCTGTCAGTGGCAGAATAAAAATTGTAGTATATGACCAATCTGAGATAATGTGAATAATTATAAGAAATTAGCACTGAGATGATGAATAATACAAAGCCACAAAAAAATTAAACAACTATGAACACAGAGAAATTTACAATGAGTGAAGCTTCTTTCTGTAGGTTTCATTAACAGCAGAAACTATGTCAAAATCAGTCTTTTGCTGAGCACACCTCTTTTGCTCAAATGAAGTCAAACATTCTCTTTAAGTTTAATCATACAACTACATTTCAGTCTTCCTTCTGTTACCATGGCAAGATATTTTTTTCCCAGGAAATGCAGAACAGCAAACTAGAATAGGGCAGCAGAACCCCACAATAACTTACTTATTTGCCTATTGTGCATAATACAGTCTTTCTTTTACTTCCTGCCATTTAACCTAAAGTTTTGCTAGAGCTGCTTATTACTTCTTTTGAGCTTTTCAGGCTTTGAATGGTATTTTATGATATTGTAGATGCAACAGCAGGAAGCTTTAATCTAAGCTAAGAGAGTCTCAGCAGATCCATGCCCCTACACAGTTTGCTCATGATAAGCTGCATTGCAGCCACATGTAAGCAATAAATGTTTGAGAGGGTCTATTTAAAACCAAATGAACCAAACTAAATCAATTAGCAAAGCTGGACTTTACAACTCCTTCCACATTATTTATTTACTGCAGTGTCATAGCATTTAAAGATCCACATGGGGAATCAAAATACAGAAACATTTACTATGGATAGGAAATGAGAAGGAAGCCAGAAGTGCCAACTTTCAGACAGCAAGCAAGATAACTATCACTTGAGAATGATGAAGGTGGCAGTTTGCTATGAAGTCATCTATCTGTCCTGGACTCTTCTCTAATGTTTGTGTGAATTACATTAAAATCAGAATGGGTCCTACACAAACACGCAATTATGATGTGAAAATGATGCTTTCTCTGTTTGACTGTTAAACAGATGATCCCTTTTTATTCTAGTGGCCAAAGATCAAAATTAGCCTTAGGATGCACAAAAAAAAAGTGGTTTTATTGTTTTCAAGGGGTTTTTTTCCCTTAGTCTTTTCCCCTGTCTTTTAAATTGTCACATAAATTAAAGAAGCTTTTAAATTGTCACATAAATTTTACTTATTTAGACAGCAAGCATGTCTTCTTGACATCTAATTCTAAATCTCATAAACGTCTTTTAAAAGTAGCAATACATCAACATAATTAAAAATCAAAATTGAGATTTATAATCCCTTATGGCTAAAGGCATAACTTCACTCTCATATTGACTTTTCACTGTACAATGCCTTCTCCTCTTCCAGTTTCTCCTGCTGACAGGAAATAAGATTACAATCTTCCTGCTGTTTTGCTACAAACCAAGGATTCAATAGACACTTTTAACTCACTGACCTTCTCACTGCAACCAATCTCCCTACTGATCCTGCGACCAGAGATTCAGAAAGAGGTGGATTTGGCTGATTGTTTTTACTTTTTATTACATAAGTGAAACTGAGGAGAAATGCTAGAAGAAATAGTTTTGCTTGCTGAAACACACTTTCAAGCAGACTAAAAAAAAATGAGGGTTTTTTTTGTTTTTTTTTTTTTGTTATCCTATAGATGGATTTTCTTAATGACTCACAAAGAATAAAGTCTTCTAAGGACTATCATATTAAATGATCGTAAAACTCCAGGGCTAAATTCATCCAAATATAACTTCAGTGGAGTAATGCAAAGTAATTACTTACATGGAATTAAGAATTACTATTCACCTCATTTCTACAGATTACCTTTAATGCTCATGAACTCCTAAGACAAAAATAACTGACTTCACCCCCTTCCTGTGAATCACAAAGGAGGATTTCTTATAAAACCATGCTGTTCTTATAAAACCATGCTGTTAAGTTCTCCCCATGCAAATAGCACTGATAATGATGAGACCAAAGGGCCTTTTGGGGGGCCACATTCTGTAGGTACAGAGACATGATGGGAGGGAGTAGCCTGTGTCTTTAGAGATGTCAGTGCTGACCTGAAGAGTGTTGCCCATGCTGCCACAAAGCAGTGTGGAATCTTCCTGCAAGGTAAGGAGCTCATGAAGGTGGTTTGGACCAAGGTCCACTGACTGTAACAGTCACTCTCACGTACCTGTAATGAAAAGGACCCTGGCCAAACCATTGTTTAAAGTCTGAGGCATTTGAGAGAAATAAAAAATCAAAATGCAGGCTTCATTGTCATGTTTTGGTACTCAAAAGGTTCATTTCTGATAGTCCAAAGTATACCACAGTTCAGTGTAAACATACACCTAGGCCAGGTGCACTCCAACTGAACAGAATGCCACTGGAACTCATTCTGAGTCCACTTCACAGTGTCATGCCTACATTGCACACAGCAAGCAGGACTGAAGCAACTATGTTGTTCACAAGAAGGCAGACGGGCCTATTTCTAGGGGAAGGACACTGGAAATACAGGATCATTGGAGTGACCTGGTGGATGGTCCAGATCTCCTCACACAGAGCCAAGGGAACCTAAGGCAATGCAGTAAAACCTGGAGTTAGAAGGTATCACTCTTCAACATGGAAAGTAAATAAGAAGGCATTCTGACAGGCAGACAGCCCAATAGGTACACTGACCACAAAATACCTGCAGGACTGTGCTGCAATCAAACAGAAATGGTCAGTCCAAAATAGGGTGGACACGGGTGGACATCTCTTTCCCAGGGTAAATGGCCTTGCTTAACCCAAGAACACCTTCTTAAAGGTAATTTTAGAGAGCGAGAATCCCCTGTTCCATTAAATAGATGCTTTGGAAAGTCTTGTCTCAGTATACATTTGAAAAATTTAGAGAACCTGGGAATCTTATCCTGAAAGATAATTCAGCAATTTAAGTTAAGTAGATGCATTAAAACAAACCATACAGATGCGCCAATTTAGTGAACCACTTATGGAAAAAACAAAAAAATACTTGGTCTTCTCTTTTTTAACCATCAGTAGTTTTCTTTGCAAGTAAAAGAACAATTTACATTGAAAGCTAATTCTCATTCTAATGAAACTAATCAAACAACTTCTGACTCTGCAAAAGTTTATCCATGTTTTTATCCACATTCTGTTGTGTGGTCCCAATGATTTAAGGGAATTGCTCATATAGAGTGGTCATATAGGTCACATAAGTATTTTAACTGCATCTGATGTATATTGGTTAAAATACATGCTAAGGAGAGACTAATAATTTTAATCTTCATGCAAAAAAAAAAAAAAAATCAATGTTGGAAAAGCAAGAGGCAAAAATCAACAAGAAGAAATTTTGAAAGAACCTTTCCTGAGCCCTAATATACTGCAATAGCAGATTAGACATACATTTGTCTGGAAGGGAGCATGGGTACGAGTATGGCTATTTAATTGTACCTCTATTCCTAAATCACACACAGTGACTCCAGTTTATTCAACACTAACAGTGTTAGCAAAAGACTTAGAGTTACTTCCCGTGCTCACAGGAAGGTGGGCTGCCCCATGACCTAGTATTTTTCATCTCTAGCACCTGAGACCAGACATGATTGCCAGCCTGGTTCAGAGGTTCACAGAAGTTGTGTATCACCGGTACACAAATTCATATCACTCACTGAAAAAAATTAGGAAAAAGTTAAGCCAGAACAGTGGAATCTGGTCCATAAGAACACAAATGTGGATTTTGTTCAAGTACCAGGATAGTAAACAGGAGAGTAAATAGCACTGGCAAACATAGCTGTAGCAAAATATAGATGTGAATTCACAAAGGAAAAACCTTGTCTTCAGATGCACTCAGTCCTTCCCATCTCTTCTCTTGCCTTCCCCCCATCCTCACATATATATTTTACTTATCATGCTCTTTCAGAATAGGACATTAATTCATCCCTTCACATACTGAACTGAAGAACTTTTACAAGATTTGTTTCTGTCAGTAAAAATTCTTAGTCAACACAAAAAATCCTCAAATACTCAAAAAAAATTCTAAAGGATTTATAGGACTTTTTTGGTCAAACTGATAATTTGATTACTTTTTTAATATTTGGAAAGCATAGCTATAATGATTTCTAGTTCTCACTCTGACAGAAACACTTTCAGATGCACATTAAAAAATTGACTGGGTTGGCTGTGTATTTCTATGCCATACTTATAAAGTGTGTAAGTAAGTGGTCCAACAAAACTCATCCAGCTAGCCTGGCTCTCCTTTGCTCAGGTCAGAGAACTTACCAAAATGTCCCAAACTTCCTTTCTTCCCAAGATAAGCACATTTCCTTCTAACTGAGATACAGGGGCATGGGACAGATCTCCTCAAACCAGCACAGCCAGAACTGTGGGGAGCCCCCCGTACTGCACCTCCCACACGACATTATTTTCCTGACTTGTAGCCACACAATAAAGGTCTCCAGCCTTGGGCTCCAGATATTGTGCTGGCACTCTATTTCACAACTGCACTGTAAGCCTTGCTCAATGCAGACACTGCCAGGCAGCATGTCAAGGCCTGTGCTCTGCAGGAGTTTGGATTAGGCACAGCACTTCTCTCTCACTTTAGGTACTGTCAAGACACCTCTAAAGATGCTCAAAACTACCCGAAAAAGTTGACAGTCCACCCTGGCTGCCTTTCACTCACTGTGGTTGCTGCTGGATCAATGCTTTCAAAATCCACCTGAAATATTTTGGGGTCTATAAATTATTTCTAAGTGCTTACAAATAGAATTGCTGATATTGTATCTGTCGCAACAGGAAAGATTAACACCCCAGCACCTTTCCTGGTGCAGGAGAGGATGCATGAGGAGCACACACTCCTTGTCCAGTTGGTGTGTGGTGTGTCAGCTGTCAGAGTCATGCTATATTGTGCCATTTTAGTGTTTGCAGCCTCAGCTGTAGTGATTCTCTCTATGTCTTTATGATGCATTTTTCTGAAAGAGGTATAGGGTGGGATGTGAAAACTACTTTATCTCTGTGTGTTTTCTGACACCAAGTAGAGAAGAAAAGCCAATTGTCTGATCTTGGAAACACAGCAAAATTGGCCCATGGTGGCTATTAATACTGAGATTAATTTAGAAATCTGGTGATCCATGACCCCTCCATGGCAATTACAACTGCCCTGATGTTCCATTAAGGTTTTCCTTCTTTGTGTCAGTGGGAGAAATATTGACTTAATGAACATACGTATCTGTCCTGCAAGAAAATAAAAATTAATTTTGATTTGCAGAAAAAACATTCTGTTTATTTTTATTCTTACCTTCCCTGCATGGGCACAGAAGTGAAATCCTTCCCAAGAGCAATGCAGCCATCCTCCCCTATTGCTGATTTTTCACACAGGGTCTGTGGCTCTCCAAGACTCGCTACCATGCCATGATACTCTTTCAATAACTGCAGCTCGTTGCAACTTCTGGTCACTGGTTTGGCTGCCACCTTTGCAGATAAAATGGTTTGATGTGACGATGTCTGGTTCAGCTCCATCTCTTGTTGTCTAGAAACTGTACTGTAATCTTTGTTATCCAAGTACATCTGTCCCTGGGGGGCGTTCTCCTAAAAAAGTGAAAACAAATATACTAGGATTAAATTGAGTGGACTCAATGTTTACTGCAATACAAGCATGTTAAAAATGCCAATCAGATTTCTTTGAGTGCATTTTTGAGTATTTACCTTGTTCATTTATTTACACTAGGAACAATTCCAATGTTTTAAACATCTTTGCAACTTCAAAATTAGCCACTATAAGCACTGAATTAGATAAATAGATGGGTCTTCTACTTCTTCCATGTCTACCATTATTTTCTCCCACAAATCTCCCAGTGACTTGCACTGACTTATCCCATAAAATAAGCCAAAATCATCTCTGTATTAGTGGCATAAGAGTCACTGCTGCAGAACATCTTCCCAGCTTATGAGAGCACTGCTTCACCACCACCACACAGCTTCTCTCCAGCAGCTGTGGTGGCAGCAGCCTCATGGAAGCCATCGCCCTCCACCAGCCCTTGTGCTCCCTCAGAAAGCCTTGTCCTGCTGCAGATCCACCACGGATGATGGACCCTCATTAAGCAGAGCAGGTATGTGAGTTTTATGAAGACAGTGTGCCGTTCCAGCAGTTGCCAGAGGCATTTCTGAAATGTGAATCAAACCTTGATGAAAATGAGGTTTTACGGTATGATTAATAATGGTGATTATAACAAAAAATAGTGAATAACAGTTGAAAAGCTTTTATGTTCTCATCATTAAAATTCAATCTGAAAAGTTATAAAAACCACTTCAGAATCCCACAAAGTGCGCAACTCAGACATGACGACTGAATTAAAGATCAACCTGTCTTAAACACATGCTGTGGAGTTTAATCATGGGAATATTTCAGCATAAAGTGCCAAAGCCACTGCAGAGGACAGCAAGAGCTCAGGAAACAGGCCTGTCAGCTTCCAACATCCTTCAGGTGTGGGAGCACAGCCTTGTCAGTGCACATACCTGCTCCTCCCTGCAGAGATCTCAGCACAGGACACTTAGGTACTCCTGCAGGGCTGTGGGGCAAAAATAGCACTATAATAGGCTCTGGTTCAGTCCCAGTGGGAGAAATCACTTGAAACAGAAATGACAAACAGCTAATTATGATTTCATGCAGATTTGAGCTCTCATGGCCTTACAGATTAGATGGGAAAGTTACTGCAAAAAAAAAAGTCTGCACATACAACTCACCATAAACACAGGTCTTGACTCCAGGTAAAGGTAGGCTTGCTAACCAAATCTAAATCAGAAATTCCCCAGGTGGCATACCCTTCCTCAGTTCTGTACTTCTACTTCTTTCTATTCTCAATGCCCTTAGTTCTCATCTCCTAATATTTTTCATCTGTCCTTATAAGCAGATTGACAAACTTGACTCCTCCCAGCATTGCACAGTAGCTGGAGTACCGTGTCCAGTCCTGGTCCCCACAATTCAAAAACGATGCACAGACTAGACAAGTCCAAAGGATGGCCACAAAGATGATCAAAGAGCTAGATAATCTGCCCTGTGAGAAAAGACTATAGTATTTAAGTATTTTCCTCCCTCAGGAAGAGAAGGCTCAAGGGGGACCTTGAGGTTGTGGTTTCAGAAGTTAAAAGGTGAATACAAAAAAGACAGGCTCTCTCTTCACTAGCAGCCACACAAAGAAGAAAAGAGGCAATGGGTATGAGTTGGCAATGGGTATAGGTTTCATCTCAATACAAGAAATTAATTTTTTGCAGTAAGAATAACAGCAACAACATCCCCAGGGCTAAAGGTCTCATCACTGCAGATTTTGAAGGCACAACTAAACAGACTAGATGATCTCATTGAGGCTCCCACAAAAGTTTGGACCAGATGGTCTTTCAAGGACCCTTCCAACATGAGTCACTCTGTGAGTCTATAGTTAATAGCCTGAAAAAGAACAACATAAATAAGCCTTTTCTTAATTGTGCTTTATTGGTGTTCTTGGAAGGGAGAAAAATGAAAGGGAAGGTAGAGAGAGTGTGGTAAACAATGGAAAGAAAGAAGGTAACATCTACTGCTTTCACAGGGCTTCCATATTTAGACATGGCTAGCATACACCAAAAAACACTAACGACACTTTAATTTTCAATGGATTATACCTCTCCTCTAGATATTTCCATGAAGGGATGCCTGGTGTAAGGAGCACAAACCTGGGTGAAGTAAAACCAAACATGCTGTCAATGAGCTGGTCCAGGGCTTCTCCATGGCCTGAAAATCACAGAGCTTTTGTGATCAAAGACAAATTCCTGAGTGAAAATCCTGGAAAGCCAGGTTTGCCACTCCTGCATGGAATCTAAAGCTGGGAGGTGTTGGGAGGGCAAACACATACCACCAGAGAGGCCACCACTGCCCCACCAAAACTTTATTGTCACCTCTGGCAGCCTGCTGCCCTACCAGGCAACAGGTTTGCCTGTTCTAAAATTCCAAACTGTCTTCCTTACAAAAAATAACTTTGAAATGCAAATACTTCCAATTCCAGATAGAGGAGATAATTGCTTTTGTCTTCAATCTCACTTTATATATTTATATACTGGTTTTATTAAGATATTCTGCAAATCATAATAGAGATATCTGCCTATTTATTCAATTTTTCATAACATTTGGTTTGTCTGAGTTCCTACTGTGAAAATACACAGATTTTGAAATTATGTCATGCTGTGGAAATGCTAAACCTACAGCAACTCAGGCTGTACTAGTTTTTAAAAGACAAAAATCTGAACACAACCTCTGAAATTGACCCTTTCTCACCCTCTAAAAGGGATTTTTTTATCTTGATGTGAACAGGGACCAAATCAGACAGGCTTTTGTATGCACAAAGCCTTAATTTGAAAGACATTTATATTCAGAATTAACGTCAATATAAAAATAAAAGAATGTCAGGGACAAGAAGCTTGAGAGAAAAAAATCTAATGTCTAGTTAAAAACCCATAAACTTCTTTATTGTACAGTCACAGAAGCTTTGCAAAAAAAAAAAAAAAAAAAAGTAACACAGCATCATTTTGCCTCAAGAGGCAGTCTTGATTGTGAATGCCTATGTGGCTAAAACATTGCTAAGGCAACTATCTCCATGGTATCTAAGCTTCTAAGACATCAGTGCTGCACACAAGAAGTTCTCTAATGATCACATCTCCCTGTAGTTACACTTTTATTTCTTCTTATTTTCTCTTACCTTGCAATGCCTCCATCAGCAATGAGACATAGGTGAGATGCTATCATGTGAAGGTAAGGAGAGATTTTAGCCAAGAAAAGTCTATTTTGGGTAAATTTTGGAGCTATGCACCAAAAAGAGTTTTTTAGCCACAACTAGAAATTGGTCCAGCAATCATCCATCTTGTGTTTGGCTAATAGAGTGATAATAAATAAAAGAGCTAATACAGTATTTAAACCACATTTGTCCCCCCTCTTCATCCCTTTCCTCCAAGCAGCTGAATATCCATTCTAAAAGTACTAGTGGGGAAGTAATTTTTTAGGTGCAGATAAGATCAACAGGTTATGTTATTTTATTTAAGAGGCTTTTTGCATTTAAAAATCAAGGATTTAATCTTAGGGTGCACAAGGCTATGAAATATCACATTTGCTCAAGGTAATGCTCAGAAATAATGCTTCCTGTCTTGCTCATGCTATTATTTATCAAAGCCTTTTTCCACCAAGACTGAAAAAAAATATTTCCTTTGCACTTTCACCTCCCCATTATCAGGCAGAAACTTAAATTCTAAAAAATTACCAGCTGAGGAGGGATGCATATATTCTATATATACATTCCCCTCCAGACATGCATCTCCCAACAGCTTCCCCACAAGTCAGACAGCTGATGTTGTCCCTCCGGTGGCAAAGACACCTGCAAGTGATCACAGCAGCATGGAGGAGAGTTGTTGCTCTCAGCCTGAGGCCCTCAGATCAAGGCTTCAGTAGTGCAGGTCAGAAATCCTCCCACCACAGGCTTATCCTCACATGGCCATTGATACACATAACCCTGGCCCTGCCATCCTGGGAACAGGGAGATGAAAACTCAGCTGAAAACATACCCCTCGAGTTACAATCTAAAATCACACACACGCACATCCTCCTGCAATGCCATTGCCAAAACATTTATTTATATTTATTTACTTTGAGTGAACTAAAGGTACTGCAGTATCTAATGTTGTCATGTGCAAACAAGAACTCTTGGTATTTAATTGGTGTGTTTTCTCTTTTAAATTGGAAGTGTTTCCAGCTGTAGGAAGGCAGGAAGGCTGGTTTGGAAACACAGAGTGTAAGAAATCCCTTTGACATCTAGGATTTCACAGTATGTTCCAGTGCTGCTATTTTCCACAAAACCCTGCCTATCCTACATATATGGTCCCCATTATCTCACAGGATGATGTTAGAGATTGCAGAGAAAAAAGCTGTGCAGAACAGACCTCTTGCATGATGAAGTGGTCATGGGAAGATGACAGAGCATGGTGGACAGAGTGGGGCTGCAGGACAGCCCACAGCAGATCATTACCACTGACTTGTCCATGGTTATAGAGTTGTCTTTTTTTGCCACCCACGAGTGACAAGAGGAGTGGTGGGGTAAACCTTTCTCATTATGCACCAAACATACAAATAAGACTCCATTAAGCTCCTGTCAAAGATTCCCTGCTTTTGTTCCCCATGAGTTCTTGGCCCAGGGCTGCAGGGAGGGCTATTTAGCAGGTAGAAGCAGGGTGATGGGCTATAAGAATTTTCATCTCCATCAGTCTGCCCAATAAGAAACGGTTTCAAACTTCCCTCAAGAGAGCTGTTCCCAGGTGGTGGCTCCCAGGCACACTCAACACAAGCCCTTTTACCTTATATTCTCTTTCTCATTGGGTTTTAAAGTGTTTCAAATACCACACTTGCAAACTGGCAGGACTTAACAGCTTTCAGCAAGTTGCTGCATTTCCTTAGTCAAAAGGAGAGTGTTTGTCTGAGAGCAGTTCATTTCCCTGATCCACATACTAGATGCTGAGACCTACTGGATGTGGAGCACAGGATGGCACAGGGAGCCATTCCCTGTGACCTCACATTCCATGCTGTTGATCTGAGATGGACATTCACTGTCCAGGAATGTGAAAAAGGGACCCAGCTGCAGCATCTTGAGGACTTCAGCATAAGACCCTAGGTCTCAGGGCAAGATGGTCTTTGCTGCTCTTTAGTGCCTTCCTGTAGCTGGGAGGCAGCCTGTGCTGGCACAAGGCTCTTAGGGATGTCCCAGCCCAGCAAAAGCAGGCCTGAATGATCAGACCCTGCAGCTCAGACCCTGCAGCTCAGACCTTACTGCTGTGTTAAAGCAGCAGCCCTGGTGCACACAAGAGGCCTTGGCTTCATAAGTGCCTGGGCTGCCCACAGGGCTGCCCACAGGATCCAGCACCACAGCTCCACTGGAGTACTCTGAGTGAAACAGGACACAGGAGAAATCTTGCTGTGCTCAGAGCCAAATTTGGCCTCTGCAAAGGGTGAAGTCCCCAGTCTCCTGATGCTGCTGTAATCCTGCTGCTGCTGAGCCTGGAGACATGGCATTGCCTTCTGGGGACTGGCATTCCCTAGACTCCCACAGAATTCAGGGGGGCTTGGGAGTGGAGGCCTTGCAGGATGGAGGTTCCTCACTGCATTGAGGTGGTGGCTGGGCTAGAGAGCCCTGAGGAGGGAAGGGAGTTTGTAAATTGGGATGGGGGTTAGAATAAGCGGGTGTGCACCAGAGGGGCAGTGAGGGAAGCTGAGGGCTTTGACAGAGTGCATGGTCAGAGTTCAGGGGCTCATTGTACAGACATGATTCAAACAGCTTAAGAGGGGAGACAATTTGCAAGAAGA
>VZRH01003035.1:913394-949168 GCA_013397555.1 Urocynchramus pylzowi | reverse complement strand
GGGGGGGGGGTGGGGTATGGGGAGGTACTTTAAAGCAGTCAGCACGTAAACACGGAATAATCTGATTACCAACAAAATTAATTAGTTTCTCATCTGTTTCATTAAAGCCAAAAAGTTGGAGCTCTGAGTAAATTTCTACAACAGAGTATAATATGTAGCTAAACAAAACCAGTACACATAAAGAGGGGAAAAGTTGTCTACAATGTGTGAATGACTGATAAACATATGGAACCCATTTATAAAAGAAAACATAATTTTGTTCCTTTCAAAATTTAAGAAAAAAAACATTAACAACTGTTTAGCCCCAGTATTGCTGGAACTGATGTGAGAAGTTTCTCTTTGAGAACACAGACTCCTTTAGTTTAGGGTTACATGCCCCAAAATTATTGAGATACCTTTGCTTAATGGGCAGAAATGTAATTTGAATTTTTTATGGCTGTAAATTGTTTTTAAGGCAGTCTACGGGGCCCATTCAGAGAAAACATCTCTGCAAAGAGACGCATGCAAATAATAAGTCCAGGAATAAGGACTGAAATGTATTTACAGAAAAAAAAAATTAAATGACACTACATATCAAAGAGCTGTGGCCCTGCAAAATGCTCCGGCATTGAACGGACAAAGCAAGGCTACAATATCCTGCACCATGCAGCAAAAGGACAAATACAATCCCTGAAGGTGTAAGCAGGTAGGAATTGAGATTGGTTTTTTCCCTCCATGCAAGAATTTGTTATTCATGTAAAGTTCCAGGGTAAAGTTCCAGGGTCCCCTTTTGGAATAGAATTTGGAAGGAGGGAGGCAGTATAGGGGGGGGAAAAAAGGAAAAAGCAACCTCCATGAAAAAAAAATCAAGAGCTTGAGAAATGCCATACCACAAGAGAGACTGAAGGTATTCCATCAGCTCCCACTTTTCAAAAGAAAAAAACAAAAGGATGTAGCAATGACACAGTTACTGGGCCACCTTCACAGAGACAAAATATCTAGTTCTAAAAGACTTTTGAACTTAATGGAAAAGGCATGACCCAAAGTGAAGGCTGGAAGCCAAAGGAAAATAAATTCAAATAGGAGATACAGCCTGATTTTTATTAAGTTTTTTGTAAGTCATCGCACTGATTAGGTACTGAAACAAACTACTGAGGACAGCAGCCTGGCAATTTCTTCTGGACTGCAGCTATCAGTGGGACATCTGCTTAGACAAGGCACGACTCTCAGTCCAGCACTCGGAAAACTGTCTGAAATTATTTACAGTGTGATAAGAATGTGAGAGATGGAGTCAAGATTCCCCCTCAAGCCCCAAATGCTATGAAAGTCCAGCTGTACAGATTTGCTTTTTGTCCGTGATCTCAAATTCATTTGCGGTTAATTTTCCAGCTCAGGAACTAAATCAGTCTCAGTATCAACTGGAATTTGGTTTTTTAGACCTTAGCTTTGCAGATCTTTGATAGCGTTGAGGGAAAACAGAAATGGTTATCACAGCAGAGAAAAGTTGTTTCAAAAACCCTTATGGAAATCTGTTCCTTTTGAACCTATAAAGACTTAGGAGGCTTAGGTGAAAAAAAAGCATCTAGTTATTGAGGGGGTTTTTTGTATACTTGTATGTTTTAAAAGCAATGCTTCTGCCAGCAATTTTCATTGAATACTATTATTTACAGAGCCACTCAGCAATAAAATAGGAAGCTGTTATCACACTCTACATGCTTTGCCAGCCCTTGACATGGGCTGAATGTCTGAGAGGTACTATATTCAGACTATTTTTTTTTTCCTTTCTTAATAATAATAAAAAAGATAATAAAAATCTGTCTTCGGAATTTCTCTATAAAAGGGGAGAACTCATTAGCTGAGAGACACACAATATGCAGAGAGCTTATTATTCTTTTGTGATGAAGATACCACATTTAGCCAGACATTGTATTTTAATTGGATTTTGCAGCAGTAAAAGTAAAAGACTATCAAAATGAACCCTCCAAGGGAGGAGAAGAATGACTCTGCTCTTTCCCTTTGAGCCTCTGTGCCCAACGGGATGTCTCTGGGCCTTTGACCCTCATGATTCCAGCCCCAGTGAATTGGCTCATTCACCCTCCCTGTAGAGGAGGAAGATTGATTGATGATGATCATGATGATGGTGATGATGATGATGATGATGATGATGATGATGATGATGATGATGATGATGATGATGATGATGATGATGATGAAGATGAAGCCTCCCCTCCAGCCCCAAGCTGATGAACCAGCAGGAATGCCTTCCAATAGGTCATGCCAGAGAGGGACTTGATTATGTGCTCCTCTTGTCAGCCCAAATCTTGTTCCAAAACCGAAAGGCCTCAGGCCCCTTTTCTCTTGGGAAGCTGCTAAAAGGGACCCTTGTGCCCAAGAGGAGCTTTCTGGGCTCGGTGGGACCCTCAGGCATGCCCAGGTGGGGTCCCACCCAGCACCCACAGGTGCACAGACACTTTACTGCAGCTCGTGCAGAGACTGCCCAACAGCCTTGCAGAGGATGCCACTGATTCATGCTGTGGTTCTAATTCTCCACGTGGCATAATAAGGGATTCTGGAAAAGGAAAATAGAGTGGCTTTTCTTCCTTTTAACACTCAGAGTATGGATAAAAAGTTCATGGCAATCTACTTTCTCATGTAACTTTAACATCTTTTGCTCTTTAATGTCTTTTTCAATGGCAATGAGATCGAGTATTCCCTCAGCAAGTCTGCAGACGGCACAAAGCTGAGCAGTGCAGGTGACACAACAAATGGAAGGGATGACATCCAGGGGAACCTGGGCAAAGCCTGAGAAGTGGGCCATAAGAACCTCATGAAGTTCAACAAATCCAAGTGTAAGGTGCAGCACCTAGATCAGAGCAGTTCCAGATATGAGGCCAGACTGAGAGAAGTTGTCATTGAGAGCAAGCCTGTAGAGAAGGACTTGCAGGTTCTGGTGGACAAAAAGCTGGATATGATCCAGCAATGTGCACTCACAGCCCAGAAAGCCAAATATGTCCTGCATTATGGGCTGCATCAAAATCAGCGTGGGCAGCAGGTCAAGGGAGGGAATTCTGCCCCTCTTCTCTGCTCTGATGAGACCCACCTGCAGTGCTGTGGGTCCCTAGTACAAGACAGATATGGACCTATTGAAGCAAGTCCAGAGGAGTGCCAGAAAAATGATCAGAGGACTGGAGCAGCTCTCCTCTGAAGAGTCTGGAATAGTTGGGGTTGTTCAGCCTGGAGAAGAGAAGGCTTTGGAGAGACCTTATGGTACCTTCTACTACTTAAAGAGAGCTTATAAAATAGCTGGAGAGAGACTTTTTACACAAGATACGGATAGGACAAGGGAGAATGGTTTTACACTAAAACCACTAAGCTCCATTGTGTTTTCTACAAGCATGCAAATGAATTGGTTTAATATTATTTACTTGGGACCATTTAAGTTAGTGAAGCTAAAGCATGTGTGTCATGTCAGAGTTGAGTCTCAAGCTCACTTAAGCTATAAACAGTAAGGTAAGAAAGAGATGCAAAGAGGTGCTATAAGGAACAGTGAGAGGGAATGGAGAAAAAAGAGTGACTGCTGACATCCTCAGTCATACAATCTTCAGTAACTGCAGGAGTTTCATCAGGATCTTATCAGACACATAACTCAGGATAATTACCTTACTAAATACACAGCTTCTAGCACCTGAACAGCCTCTATGTCCAAGACAAGAAAAGGACCAAGTATGAAATCTGATGCACAGAAATTGCTAGCAGAAAAGTGTATTCTCATTGCATTAATTACCACACAGCCTTTATAAAGCTATACACTCTGAAGTTATAACCTTCATATATTGGGCACATATGGGTGCTAGCATGTAGGTACACAACACCAAAGATGTCCCATGCTGGCTGGAGAGAAGAGACCAAGTGATGCACAAATTAGTGCCTACCTGTTGAGAATTTCCTTGAAAACAGAAAAAGGAGTGTATGAGGAGTGTCTTCTGATACACCAGCTCCTTGCTCAACACCAGACCAAGTTAGGTGTGATTGTATGTAAAGTTATTCTAGTTTTTTGATGACCAGTTACCATTTAGATTATTGTGAGATTCTCTGGCCTCTAGGTATAGCAGCCAGTACCACTGCATAGCAAAGTTCACCTGGTTTCAGAGACTTTGGGTTTTGATTAGAAGTTGAAACATCAACTGCATTTGGGTGCATCACACATAGAGAGTGTAAAAGTGAAACTGCTTTCAACATGGCCAAAGAGAGATATTAGACAACTGACCTAGTAAAGAGATAAGTATGCCATTTGTTCTGGGCTGGAAAAACACCAGGAGCAATCAGGAACAGAAGAACATTACAGTATCTCATATATCACCCTGCACTGGCTTTATTGTTCCAAACAGTAATAAAAGAAGACAAAAGTACTCCCTGAGCTGTCTGTGGCTACATCTGTGTTAGTAATTGGTGTGGCACAATAGGAATTAATCTATAGGGTGAAGGACTGGTGCTGAATACCTAAACTGTACACTATTTACATCTCAAAAAGCTTTAGTGTAGACTGTCCCTTGTGTGGTCCCTTGGACCCAGCAGTGGTGACAGCACATCTCTTGGTTAAATCTCAGCTGCAAGTCAAGTTTGTGCACTCTGAGACTGTTCCCCCACACAAACAAAAGCACAGCACTGGGGTGTGCTGTGGAGATTCGCTTCAGACAAGCACTTCTAACCCACCTTTCAATGTGCCCAGTAAGACTGGAACTGGTGTCCACGAGTAGTCATATAAAATGGAGGAAAGGAACATGTGTGAAAGATTAGCACCAACATCCCAAAGAGAGAAAACTACAAACTTGCAACTGTAGACATCACTAGTTAAGAATTCCTGAATAACTCAAAGATGGATTGAAACAAGTCATCCTGTCCCCTCTGGCAGATCCAGATAAAACTGCCTTGGATGGTGTGAAAAGTTCACTGCTTAGTGGGTTTGGGGAGCTAACAAGGACAATGCACAGAAAACATGAAGGACAAAAAGAAAATTCTTTACCACACGGTACTTTAAAAAACCCACATTAGATTATTCATTGATATCAAAGCCCATATTTTTCACTGAAATTACTCAGGTTCCTTCTTCAGAAGAAAAATGTTACAGCATTGTACAATGATCAGGAGGAAGGGAATGCTCCCTAACAGGCTGACACAAAACACAAATGCATCAAAGGTCACCAAGGTTACAGACATAGAGCAACAGCCCTTAGATTCTTAAAACAAATAAGAGTTCTAACTGGAAGTGATTGTATATGTGTGATTGTTATATCTCTTTTTCCAAAGATGCTTCTCTGAGTCTAAATTCACGTTTACTTGTTTTAAACTCCATTCATTTCCTATTTTTTTTATTTTTACTCAGCTAGGAAAATTGCTTGGAGGCAGGCACAAGCATGATGTACTAGCTGCTGCCCAAACTTGCATATGAACTTAAAAGCTTGCAACTGAACAAAACAACAGATACACAATGACTCAAGAAACTCTCCTTTCATTCCCTCCTCCATTGAAATATTTGCAAAAATATTTCTACTCCAAAACATGTACATTAGATTGTAAGACAGTCATTAGGATACACGATAGACAGTCATTAGGATACGAGGATGTAGTACATGGAGGAAAAACCACAGCACTGCTGCCAAAATGCAGCAAGATTGAAGTTAAGGCACTGCTCAGCAAATCTGCTCATAGGCATCCAAGGCCATACTTAGAGACTGACCATCCCAGAACAGCTCAAGGCTACATCCCCTCTGTCCTAAATCCCATATCCTGCCTTCCACAATCTACAGAGACTTGCATCTCCTGAGCAGATAGCTTTGTTCTCCACAGCCTGGGACTTCCAGGGGATGAACACACCCAGACACCTGCTGAACCCATGAAAATACCAACTATCCACAACTTCCTGCTGCAAGGAGCTCCTGACCCATGACACTTCATTGTAAGTGATATTTTATTAGAATAAGGTTTTTCCTAGACAACTGTAAACATTCTGGTTAAAAACGAACCAAAAGAGGGACTCTAAAATCTCTCTTGGGACTTCTTTGGAAGACCAAGTGTTTCTTGGAAATAGAGGGAAGCTGGTTTAAAGTATCTGGTCCAAAACTAGATTTTCATTTGAATGTCCCACCAGACCAGCATTTGACTTGATGTTGGATAGTCTACTGCTAATATGTACCACTACATTTAAAATGGAGGAAAGGAGCTGTTGGAACTACACCAGCTTCTGCAAACTGTTTGACCATACCATTTTCTGTGTATCTCCTCTTTCAGAGAAAAGGGCACTTGTCAGCCTGTGGTCATGGCACTAATTTCCTGTGTGTAAAATGAAGTTTGAAGTTTCTTTCATCCCTGGAAGATCAGAAGCCACCTAAGCCCCACTGTGAAGGAAGAAACAGAATCAAGAACAGTCCAGGCTGGAAGGACCTTTGCAGATTGCCTAGTCCAGTCCCCACTGAAACCAGTCCTGGCTTCAAAGTTAGCCAAGGCAAATGACAGACCCCAGTACCATTAGCTGGAGTACCCAAAGCAGCTCAGTGTTTAGGCCAGGAACTTCCTGAGCATGTGAATCCAAGAGAAGGGAATTGGCTCCCAGTAGCCAGTAGGTTTATGGCTCCCGGAAGACACAGATGTGAAGTTTGTGTATCTCGAGGCCAAGCTCAGCACAACCACGAGAGCATCCTTTAGGGAATCTTCATGATGCCTCCTATTTCTGAATTCTTTGTTTCATCTTGACACCAATGGACAATGTTTCTGAAGGGGCACAGTGTCCAAGGACCAGGAACCTAATCCCCTCTCTTAAAGGGTTTAGGTCTCCTTATCAATTCACAAGGTCTGCTTTCAAAGCTAATATAGGTCCTTATTTTATCAAATGACTTATGAAAAATTTATTCTTCACCCCATCTCTGCAAGCCACAACCTGAAACTTTACCACAGACATGCCAGGCGAGGGCCAGACCCCATCACACAGGAGAACAGCCAGAGAGAGCACTTGGCTGACTGACACTCATCCCTCAGCTGACCAGCCAGACTGTTATTTAAAATTCCTCAGAGAGCAGTGAGGCATTCCTGGTCAGACACCAACAGTCTGAGGAGCAGCTGGATGCAATACCCTTTGCAGGAGGAGGTGGAGATCTACAAACAGACTCCTATTTCCCCACATGTTTACTGAAACCCCCCCCTGGTTCCCTGCTCTGCCAGAGCCCCCCCTCAGATTGCTGCATGAAGAGCCATTTGTGGGCAGTGAGTTTGTCCAGCTCAGATAAAAGATAACTGTCCACTACTGGCTATAGTTGAGTACTTTTTCTCCTGTGCTTCTGAGCTTCTTAGTGTAACACTCCAGGAAAAAGAATTTCAATGAGAAATTGTATCTGCTGCGTGAGACACAGGTTTCTATATTAAACTAGCCCCAGTCAGCACACTACAAAATTTTAAAGTAAATAAAGTAAGGGCATACAAGCACAAGGCTNACCCCAAACAAACAAACAAAAAAAAAACCACCACCAAACAAATAAAAACAAAACAAAAAACACAAAACAAAACAAAACAAAAAACCAAAAACAAACAAACAAACAAAACCACCAAAACCTAAGGCGCGCTTTCTTTCAACAGATTATAATAGACTGAGCCTATTGTTGAAAAAGTCAGGTCCTTGACTGAAGCTTGAGCCATGTTTGAGGATATTTGAGGCTCTCCCAATAAATTTTCTTGTGCCTATTAGAGAGTGTGTTCAGCTGCCTCATTTTTTACAGAAGCACTACTGAAATGTCTCTGCCTGTCCCTGCCTTGCCAATTTTCAGGGGCTTTAGCTTTGAGGCACTCAGCTGTCTGTCCGTGCATATTCCAAGGCTTAATTTCACAAAATAAGTGAAATATCACTTTCCAGTTGAAGTGATACCTGTATTCAAAGCTCTGTAATTAGCCCCTGGTCATTCAGAACTGCCAGGTAAAATTCTTCTTGCTACTGGTGAGACAGAGCAAAAAAGATTAATTACCTAATAAGGAAATTAGAAGAAAATTAATAGTGATTTACAAATATATATTTTGTCCTTGAAAAGGTAAAAGAAATCATATTGCTGGAGCTACCAAACAAGTAGAAACTATTTTTGCTCTAAACAGCCCCTTAACCACAAATCTTTCTGTATACATTCCTAAATACAAAAGGCCAACATTCAAAAGTGCTTTGAGTGAACATTACTGATAATGAACATTACTGATCATAAGTGATACTGCTTTGACAAATATTTCTGCCTCCAGAACTCTGATTAGACTGATTAACACAAATTTCTAAATCACTCATTTGTTATGAGATCTCCACAGTTTTGTGGAATTTATGACAGCTTTTATAGTGTGAATTGGACTAGGAACTAAAACTATAGACTCAAATTAACAGATACAGTTTGTAAAGATACAGCAATAGAGACAGGCATGCAAATACTGAAATGGCTCTTTCATAATCATACAATTATTGGATGATGTCTCTACAGATGAAGAAATATTGCCTCAATTATGCTTATGCCTATAGACTATGATTAATGTCTGACTTAGGAGAGGATGTAGTTTAAGAGCAGTACTAGCTCATCAGCTAGATCCTGAGCAGTTGTGTCATCTCTCCAATTTATAAACAGTGTATCTTTTGGCAGTTTTCACCTTGTACCTGCTCCATTTCCAAGAAAATAGAAAAATCTCAAATATTTGTCATGCTTGTGCTATGAATTAAATACGGTTTTTACAAAGCAGTTTAGCCTATCCAGCTGTTCTGATCATAAAGCAAATAGCAAACTTAGAAAACTACAGTCATTACAAAAATGCATTTCTAGGACAAGCAATTACAAAATGCCACTTTCAGAGGAAAAATCAACCATAAATGCCCTTTGATGGTATTCAAGAAAAAGGGTCTGGCACCAAATGTCACATTTATAATTCTGCTTTGATTCAGTTTCAAACAAACCAGTAGACTTCCCAGCACTCCCACTAAAGCAGCTCCCACATGGTGCAGCTGGAACTGCACTTCAGTGCACTCACCCTGCTGCTCCTCCTTGCAGAGCACAAAATACATCCCAGCTGTGCCTCACACTCTATGGGATGGCTGCTTCCCTGCACAGTAATTAACAAATCCATGATAATCACAAATCCACAAATCAAAAAGTCATGCAACTATATTGGTTTACTGACACTGGACGGGGATGAAAACATATAATTCAAGTCCTCCTCATTTCATAACAGGTTGAAAAAAATGAGATTTTTAACAAATTATCCCATGAACAATAGAAAAGAAAATATTACACAATTAGATGCAAAGCCTGAGAGCAGAGCAAGCCTCCGGTTTTGAGTCCCCCTGGGAGCACCTCAGCATAAGCAAGCTCCTCTTCTTTATACTTGACTAAACATTTCTCAGGATTCATTATATCTGTCAGGGGAAAGCAATGGCACCACTTCTAAACCTCTGGAAAAGAGTGCCCTGTAGGCCTCCTCTGTTAGGCTGCTGAGAACTGCAGCCCAGCTGTGGCATTAGCTGAATAAGGCTCCACCTCATTCCCCAGACCCAAACCTCTGGTGGCTGAGCTGCAAGCTGCAACGCCACAGCAATATTAATAGAAAGCAGTTTTGTTGGGACTGAGCAGAATTCAATACCTGGGAACCAAATGGGAAAAAAATCCAAACAAACCACAATCCCCAAATAAATGAAATAAGCAAAACAACCCTGCTGTCACTTGGTGTGAAGCAACCAGAAAGACCATAGACCAGTTTATTAAAAAAGAATAATCAATGCTGTTCTCAATTTAGAAGCTGCAAGTTGTATGACTCATCATGCCAAGTTCCTTTCTTTAATTCAAAAAGGAATGTAGCAGATGCATTGTCTATGTTACCATAAGCCAATAATTGTAATGATATGTGTAGAAGAGGTGAAGTTTTCTGCTACAAGCACTTGATGTCAGAAGAGAGAAATGGTTAGAGGAGACTTCAAGCATGGCATCCACAAGATGTGCTGGCAGGGCTATAGATCAAATAAATGCAACAATTACACACACACACACACACAAAATAGTAAAAATTTGCAAATTAGCAAAGGCAATGAGCATCAAATGAGACCTCTACAGCGCTGAGCCGACTTATGCTGCAAGGCTCTGAAGTGACATGTCACCATGAAAGAAGATAAGGACATCTGCTGTCAAGGACGGAGGGGGAGAGGGGTGGTAGAGATGGCTGGGAATGGCAAGCATACTGAAAAAACCTATGGAGGACAGATGTCTCCATGCCCTCCTTGGTCCTGTGCCATGTACCTAATGAGAAACTTCAGTAGCCTCTTGACCTTTTGCACTTTCATATGCTTTGTTTTAAAAGCCATCTTCTCTGACCAAAGAGAGGTCCAAAGCCCAAGAAACCCTCACTGTGACTGTTGCTGCCAGTTATCAAGGACTCCCCTTCAATACTTGTTTTACTCTTTTTTTTTTTTAATAGGCTCCTGAAATACCACAGACCTGGTACCTAAACCAACTGAATGCTGCAGAAGGATTTTTGCCAGCCTACACCTTCTTTTGATTGGTGCCATGAAGATGTCTTCAAAACAAGCTGATGCATGCTAGAAAAAGTCATTCATCAACCAGAAGATACTGTACCCTGCACAGAAGCATCCACTCATTTGCTGAACAGGAACACAACTTTTATTTTATTCCAGGCTACCTTTACTCATGAAAAAAGACACCCCTTTTTCTGCTCTTTTTTGATAGGACAATCATGGGTGCGGTCATATTTCTGTAGAAATCAAGACATTCAACCTTTTCAGCAAAATCACAGAATGAGGGCTAAAGCATGGAAAACATGAAAACCTAGATGTTGATATATGGCTGAATACATTTTATGGTCATCATATCTTAGACTGAATAGATAGTTTTGGCAAGAATTATGCAGCTTTTTTAATGGATGCAGAATAGTTTTTCTTCTCTCAGGCAAATTAAAATATCAGTGTGTTCACTTCTCTTTCCTGTTTGATCTGTTCCTAGCTGGATATACAGATTTTAAAGCAACTGATGATCCTACAACGACCACATTAAAAAAAGAAATTGCCAACCATTACCACAAAGCTTTCTGGGGCTTCTGAGATAATGCTCAATTTATCCCTGCTCAGAGCAATGACACACAGAGTGTGCCTGACAGAAACAGAAGGGTTATTGCAATATTCTGTCTCCTTTGCTCAAAAAATTGTAGGAAAGGTCATCTAACCTTTGCCACACAGATTTCAGCAATTTTGTTTTCTAAGTAGGACAGGCTGACAGGGTTTTGTAAAGTTCTTGCAGAAGAAACAGGGTCATCACTGTATTGATAGGCAAATTTTATTGCACTATTAACACAACGTGTTGAGAATAATATTTGCTCTTGTCTCAATTCCAGTCTTCCCCCTTTGTTTTTAATTGAATGAAATAAGCAGAAATTAAGACAGTTCCCACCTTTTCCCTAAAAAATATACTGGCTATGTGGCTATTCTACAAAATGTACAAAAGTAATTTACCAAAATCCCAGCAGTTTAATCTATTATGTGAAAGAGCAATGGCCAAACGGTAAGAGCCTGAAGGCTTTCTGCTGTAACAGGATTTAGCAATAACTTTTAATTGGCAGTTCAAAGTTAATCCACAGGCGAAAATGTGATCTGGCAAAAGCACTCAGCCACAGAATGAAGAAAAAAAAAAAAAAAGAAAAAAACACCAACCTACAACTATGGGATTTTTTTCTCAGTATTTTTGCAGCTATTGTTATTGAAAAACATTATAGAAATAATTGCTGCATTGTCTCAGTCTAACAAGGCTCTTCTTATGTGACACATTTTATCCCTTTTGTACTTTCCTCTACCAGTGAAAAAGTGGCCAAAATTTTAACTTTTCAGTTATTTTACTGTATATATAGCTTTATTTAACATACCTTCTGAAGGAAAAATCATGAACAAATCCCTTAGACTAATGCTCTCCTCTTCCCTTTTTCTCCTTTGACATCAGCCCACAACCCTAAATTTTTCTTGTCTCTACTCAAGCAGCACTCAAAATGTCCTCCTAGATCTAGCCTAGGAAAAGCCCATAACACGGACAATTTTTCTGGATTGTACTCACTAGGATCTGTTCAGCTCTAAATGTCAGCAGTTCTGCCATCCGTGGTTTCTCTTCTTTGTTCTCTTCTTTGTGATGTTTCAGATTAAGTCATAGTGTCCTGCTTAACACAGAAGACAAAATAAGAGTGCATCAAGATAAAACTGATGAGGTGCAAACCAGCCTCCCACCATTAGACCAAATTCTGCATTGAAAGCTGAGCTTTTGGCAGCTTATGGCAGTTGTCCCCATGGAAATACTAGGAATTCTGATGGCAGCATGTGAGAAGACCAACTATTTTTGTGAGAATTCAGAAAACAAGTGAGCATCTGTGTTCCATCTATGACTGTATTAAGAAATAGAGGAAGTTTCCTACATGTTAGCTGAACAACTCTTGAAAGCTGCAGCTCTTCAACATCTATTTCATATGAGTTACAGATTTATTTTTTTAAAAATATACATGTAAACATTGCCCTTAAAAAAGGTTATAGCTACATTTAAGTGACTAATCCCCTTAAGTCACCTTAAGTTCTATTGAAAACCAAACATCTACAGCTAATTTGTAAAACCTCAAGCTCTTGGGAAGTGGGGAAGTTTTGCACTTTGACTCTTTCAGCAAAAGCAGGGCTGAGCAGAACAGACCAGCCCATTGTTGGTCTGCAGACTGCTCCCTTGCTGGCAAACTAGTCCAGCAAGGTGACTGGAAAAATCACAACAGCTTGTTACAAGTGCAGCCAACATGAGTAAAATCCATGAAAAGGAGTGCTTCAAAAAGTGATTCAATTTTTTGCTAATTCATTTTACCTGAGAGATATATTCACTCCACACCGATGTGTTATCTCCAAACACAGATCTAAATAAGCTTTTTAAACACAAAGCTTCATGTTTTACAGAATATCTAGTCCAAAAAGTAAGCCTGAATTTCATCCTTTACACATAAATTGAATAGGAAGGAGAACAATAAACTACATTAACAACAGCAAGAAGTTTGAGTCCTTAAAGAATCTACAATCTAAAATAAGTTTTTAACAATCTTTTAAATATAAATATCCTAGGAAATATTAATTTTTGAGACAATGTAAATGTAAATAAGAACACAACTAAAAGAAATTTAATATTATAACGTACACTCCATGTGTCTCACTGATGTTTTAAAATGCTGAAGACTCAGGTACACATAAATGCTGTCCAGAGACCCTTCACTAATTACAAAGTTTGACCAACTTTTAATATGAAATATTTTATTGCACATATTAAAAGTTCTCCTCACAAAATAACAAAACAGCATTAAACTATTCTAGGAAACATTTCTCATAGAAAAATTGCATTTTACCTGCTCTTTTGAAGAATTCGTGAAGAGGTTCTTTTGTTTGGAAAGAAAAACTTAAAAAATTTAAAAAAATATGCACAGATGTCAAAAATAAAAGGTTTGGTTCAGCTGCAGGAGCCGAGAGATGCCTCTTGCTTTCTGAAGAGAGAGTTTATTTAGGTAAATAACTTTGTTGCTGTGGAATCCAGCTCAGTTCTTTGTAGTAAGCATCTCTGGATGGGGAGAGAGTGACATTGCATTCTCTGCCCACTCCTAAATGAAGCAGGAATTCCCAGATTTGCCATCATGTGATTTCAGTGAGGAACTAGCACTCGACTTTCTCCCAGCACCCGTTACTCCCTGCCCAAGCCCAGCTCTTCCAAAGCCTCAGATGGCTGTAACAAGTGGCAGAGAGAGAAAGAGCACACAAATCAGGATTAGCCTCACTGAGCAGACACTCAGACACTTTAGGCAGGAAGCAGGAGGAGAACAGAGCAGAAGTACCATTGTTAAGACTGCCACAGAAGTTAAAAAAGAACAAATTTAGCAATTTTTACTAGGAAAAGCTGGGCATATTGGGGAGGTGGGGTGAGATTTAAGGGCAGTGGGGGGGGAAATTCACTTTTTCAGCCATCAGAAATTTCTAACAAGATTATCCTGACAAACATTCAGTCTTTATACCGGAATTTCAAAGGTTTACAAATGCCATTGTAGTACTCAGTGGGATAATAATTAAGTACTGCATCAGGCAAAATCTTTTTGTCTGTATCAGACAAAAGCTGATAAAAGATAATATAATCTACACTCTATGTATAGTATATGCCAACTGGAAAAACAGATGCTACATTAATTTCATGGCTACAAGCAGAATTGAGCAAAGGAAAATAATGCAACATTTATTCTTCATAAAGAGAATTATGCTATTGACATTTTGCCTTGAATAGCTGCATGTTATTAAATAGCAATGGTGGTTTCTGCTAGTTGAGCTTTCCTAAAGAAGCAATTGTTACTGAAAGATTAGTAACAATTTTTGACCTTCTAATATTTAAATATGAGATGAACACTTCCAGCTCCCTCATGATTATCTATAAGGCCATCAATAGTTATCTCTGGCGTTCTCGTTTGATGAGCATCATGGATGTACATCCATGGCTTGTCTCCCTGGCTCCTGGGGAGAGCAGATTACTACAGGAGTCTGGTGAGAGAAAGCAATAAGGTGGACCATTGTGCAATTTCTAGTAGTGTCCATTTGTGCTGGGGGTAGTTAATCATCCAAAAGTGTGGTTTTCAAAGCTTTTTTTCCTTCTGTTTTATTTTTTCCCATAGGCTGTAGAGTACATGCAACAGATGCAACACAAGTTCCAATTTAATCTGATTGTCTACAAACACCAATGTGACAACAGGTTAAGATATAGTAATTTATTTATATTCCTGTAACTCAAGAAGTACCTGTCCATGTTTTGTAAAGGTGAATCTATTTATTTCTATCCCCATTATCACAGTTCAACTACCCCCTGACTGCAGTAGTGGGTCAAGAGATCTGCCAGCATATGAAAGATCTTTTTAGTCACAGAAAATATAATTTCCATCAAAACATTAATGTACAGGTGTCCTCCCATCCAATTTTATGCAGACAAGTAAAACAAGTTCTTCTTTCAAAAATTATTTTGGTACCAAAAAAAAAAAAAGAGGTCCCTTTTTTCCTTTTTTTCATAGCAATTCATTTGTGTTTCCATTGCTTGGGTGCTTCAGCCATGGATGAGGACCACAGAGCTGCATATGCTGTAAAAACAAGAAAAAGGTGAAGTGTCCCTCTTTATAGATCATGTAAAATGCAGAAGACAGCACAGTAAGGAGCAAGTAAGACATCACTGATTTGTACAGTAATTGTAGGATTTCCAGAGGGCACTCATCAAAGGCATACAGACTGTTCTGTGTACTGTGAGAGTTCACCAAACAGACATCACCCCATTTAACCCACATTCCCATTAAGACTTGTGCTACATCACCGAGTTAGCCATGATAACAGTGGAAGGCCAGGCAGAAATCCAGGGAGTTAGTTAAAGAATGCCACACATGATGGAGCTGGCAGAAACACTCCAGTTTAGTGGCAGGTGGAATACTGTGGTCTTTATTACACTCAGAGTAAACATTTGTGATATTTTCATCTATTCCAAGAATACACTGAAATTGTGAAAGCTGGGGACACAATGTTGTTAGATGCCCTTATATTGCTAGGAAAAAGTTTTTGTATTCCCTAATTCTAATAATAAATTTAAGGGAAAAAAGCAAAGAAGCATTTTATATTCGTACTAGACAAAGTGGTGCTTGCTGCTGATGTCCCAAGCGGAAGGAACATCAGACCTTGCACCTGCAGAAGAATCTGCAATGGGAACGAAAATATGCAAAAAATACTAGTTAACTATAAAGTCACATCTAGAAAAGACTGGTAAGAGAAAGCAGTGATGCTGCTCATTTGATTTAGGATTTTAAGACTGTAAGTCTGTCGAGTGAAACAGGAGCTAACTGGGGTCTGGACTCAAATGGATCACTTTTCTAATACCAAGTTCTTTCCAAGTCTTGGTTTCCACAGAACTAGCCAGAGCTGTGTGGCAAACCAGGGCTGGTTCTGGTTGGCTGTCTTTTCAGAGCAAAAATGGGGGTTCCAAACCTGTATCAAGATTTTTATGGAGAAAATTCTGGCTTTGAAATTGAGAGATAGAGAGATAGATAGATAGATAGATAGATAGAAAGATAGATAGATAGATAGATAGATAGATAGATAGATAGATAGATAGATAGATAGATGATAGATAGATAGATGATAGACAGATTGATAGATAAGATTATAGCCCTAGCAAGGCTATAATCTAAACAAGTCCCTGCATTCTAAACAAGTCCCTGCTAGAGGTGAAGGATGGACTCATTGCTCAGTAGGGAATAAGTTCCTGAAAACAGGATGGCTGTTGTGTGAAACTACAGAGCTCAGACCAGCACAGAGGGGCTTTCGCATTCCTGCCGGACTTTCCAGGCGGGAGAGCTGAGCCCGCCCAGCCCGAGGCGGCGGGGCTGGCAGGGCAGCCCGGCAGCCCCTGCTGTGTGACAGCCGGGTGGGCGAGCCGCCGCGCCGCTCTCCTTACGGCACTGGCACCTCAAACAGACAAATTTTGCCAGCCTGCCGAAGGGAGGGGTGCCTTCTGGAAAACTTTACATGGCTCCGCTAAAGTCACAGGTCTGAACTCCCAGTTGTAGTCCCTGGAAATGAAGGATCAGTACAGTCAGCAGTTTAAGAAGAGACACACTGACCACGGCCAGCTGTGGTCATCCACTGCAGGATGAGATTAAAAACTTCCCAGACTCTATCAGCTCTGTTAAATAAACCTCCACTCCCAAAATGTGCAGAGTACACACAGTTCACAGATAGTGACCTTCAGCTTAGACGCCTGGCTTATTCCCCCGTGGATTGTGATGGTGGGAGTATTGCCACTTTGGACTGTACCTCCCAAGTCCTGCAGCCTAAAGCCTGCTTCACCAAGCTGCCCGAGATTCCTTTGCCTTTTCTAGACAGGTGCATACCACCACTCCTAACAGGCTGTAGTATTTCTGAGTAGCCAGTTGTTCTTGAAAAAAAAAAAAATGTTTCAAGTGGTCAAAAAATGGGATTTGTTCTTAATTGGCTTTTAGGTGCAAATTCCTAGTCAGAGAAGGAAAAAGAATCAACCTTCCAAAACTATATTTAAAGGCTGCTAAACAACCTTTGAAGGTCATTGAGTCCCACCAGGGAGTTTAGGGGACATGACCCATTTATAATCATAGTATATGTTCCTTAAAATGTTAGTGAAAGAAGTCTTCAGACCAGTATATACTTGCCTCCCCTGCAAAGATCTAAATCAGCATATGTGGAAAAGTAAATCACGCAGTACTCTTCTAGAAAAAGCAGCAGCAGTGGATTCCAAAGAGCTCATTGATAAAACATTTTCCCTTTTTAGATCAAAGAAAATGCATAGATGTAGAGTTTCTTGCAGATGTTGGCTTTCAAGGCTAATCTCCCAGCAAACCTTTTTATTAAAAACTGTGGTGTTAACTAAAGCATGCCAACACAGTTCTTTGGCTCAACTGGAGTTGAAAGGCGTGGAATTGGTGGAAAAAATATTCTGTCATGGTGTTATGTCCTTGTCTTAAGTGAAAACTACAGCAAAGCAATGCAACTGTGAATGTGATACAGAAACTATTTGTGAATTGATGCTCCTGATACTTGGAAAAGGTTCTGCTGATTTGAGTATCCGTCTCAAATGTGAATGCTAATGGTAGATCTGCAAGGCACCATTCTTCTTTGCATTTAGTCATCTGATGGTCAGTGACTACGATTGGGCAAAGATTTCTCAAAAAGACAGAGTAGAATTGTCTCAGATGTTTCCTGATTCTGCTCATCTTTGATCAGCTCTCTCCATTGAGTTTGCATGTGGTGCACTAGCATCATTCATGAAAAAGTTTTCAGCAGAAACATTTTGAGAAATGTGTTTGGAGGACATGGATATACTGTAAAATACTCTGACTCTCTTTTATTAAGTGAAAAGAAACTTAAATTTTAATGGGTACTTGCATGTGCTTATTACTGCCAATACACCTTAATAAGGATGGGGTACATCACTTCTAGAAAATAAAGTCTAAGCTAGGAGTATAAACCTTGTTGTTTCCCTGTGAAGACTTCATCAATGTGTGGGGACAAAAAGTGCTAATGGGGTTTGGTGGTCAGTTGAGCTTTGTTATGCTGTCTGGCAGCAACACATAGGAGAAAAAAAGCAAGAAATTGTAAGATCAAAATTTTACAGGTAAAACTACAGGAAAAATGTGAAGGTGTGTGAAGGTTTCTCCTAAACTGAGCAAGACTCCTGCATATGTCCTTCCTGGTTCTGCTGCTTCTCATGGTTTTCATCAGTTTCATCACATTGACCTAGCAACATCCTGGAGAGCAGGGTTGATGTCCAAAATTAAGTTGATAGGAGAAGGGCTGTCTGAGCTGAGCAATGCAGTAGTCAGTGGGTTAGGAAGTTCTGTGCATAGTAGGGGGAAGAAATGAAATGCATTGAATATCTGTGTGAGATTTGATATCTGTAGTGAGATTTGGGCTGCCTTGGGTGAGTTGCTCTTCCTCCATGGTCCTGCAGAGGACAGGGATGCCTGGGCGAAAACTGGCTGGACAAAACCAGGAAAGAAATGAACTTTGGAGTTCAAATCACGCACCTTCCTTCCTGTGATCCTGGGACTACTGCCTCCTGCCAGAGACTCTGACCAGGCTTCAGTCTGTGATACTTATGACCTGAGTTACCCATGTAGGGCACTGCCTTTGGAATTTTTCATTTTGGAACAAAGGAGTTTAAAGACCCTCAACTGTTCCAGCAGCTGATGCCAAGGCTCCACTTGTGCCAGCAGGTAGCACCACCTTTCCCACACACCCACACAGACCTCAGTGGTGGCTGGCACTCAGTCCTTGTGACTGAGTGTCCACATGGGATAGAGAGTGCAGTCATGGCAGAGGGAGAGTTACTAAAAGATTTAATAAGATGTAAGAAGACAGGACAAACTGCAGTGAAATTACATTTGGCTTTAGCCCTGAATTTGCGTCTCAGTCTGGATTCTACAAAAAAATACTGCCTTGTATGCTGCAGGATGACAGTACTGGGTTGGTAGTTGTTTCCAAGATAGTCTTGCTTGGTCTCAGGCAGTTTGCAGTGGGGATAAAATACCCATGTATAGGGGAAGACAAGCCTGTAAGAGGTTTTCAAGCTTCCTGTGTGGTTAAGGCACAGGACCAGGAGTCAGGAGATCAAAGTTCCTGTCTTGTACAGAAAATCTGCTTCATCAGATAGGCTGCATTGATGAAAATTATCTCTACACACAATTCTTTGACTCAGCCAAGGCTTCATTCTTGCCAGGCAGTATCACCTTCTCCACTCCCTTATGGAGTGGTAACAGTTGCTGCTAAGGCCTCACAGGACATGGTAAAACAACAGTTCAGTGACACTTCCGGGAGATTAAGTTATTTTATGGTCTCAAAACAACTCAGAGACAGTAGCATTTGCAGGAATAGTCACTGCCCCCTCTATCCATCAGAGCCTGGATTCACTTTTGCTGCTTTTGGGAAAGAGGTGAATTGAAACTACTGAGCACTCATTTACTGACATGGTCTTGTGGTCATTTGATGAGTTTTCAGTAACTTGTCTGTTGCCTGCTGAAGACAGCAGTTCCTAATAACATCATACCATGGTACTGCTGGGTTTGGAGGGTTTGCATAGTATCTGCTCTGGGTTAAGCATCCACTAGCCTGGAAAGCCAATTGGGAATGACAGTTTGCTCTGAGAAGGACACCCCTACTGTGTAGGAGTGCGATTTTGGCATGACAGAGGTCTTTCATCTGGTGAGCTATCTGTGTCATGAAGTGACATGATGCTTTCCTGCCGCTGAGATGGACTTTGCATTGCCAGCCTTGAGCAGTCCTCAGCACCCTGTGTGATCAGATCTGCCCTTCAGAGATAAACGTGTGTGCAGATCAGAAATGCAAAGTTGGCCAAGGTCCCTGGAGGTCAATCCCTGGTGATGTTGCAGAGCTGTCTTCCTTTCAGTATGGCTTTTTGGTCTGATGGAGTTACATCAATGGAAAGTAAAGGTCAGAAACAAAAAACAGTCAAGTGAGGTGAAAGTGAGTGCCTTGTGAAATATACCTCCTCTGTCCAAGTCCAACGTGGAGACAAGAATTTATGGAGAGATGTTCTTACCGGTGAGCTTATGGGAGTCACCTCTGCTTTAAAGAATCTGGAAAGAAAATTCTTCTCACCAGTTTGGCAAATACTGAGGTAGATATGTTTCTGCTCAACAAAACTCACACAATGGATTTTGTAAAACAGACTGGGACATGTTAAGTAATATTTAATAATGTTATGACTTTCCTAGCAGAATCATATATAAAATAGGTGTGAATCATTAATTATCATAATGTATCGCTATTAATTATACACATATTTTGAAAAAAATGGTAGAGGAATATGTAACTTTGAAGGGAGGGAAAAGCCTTGCTAACCACTATTAAACTTTACTGTAAAATCTTGGCAGTCAAATAACTCCTTTTAAGGAAAATTCTGAAAACTTCCCTGTTTAAGCAAATTAGTTTCACCTCTGCTAGAAACAGTATTCTCTGCTCTGCCTCACACACAGAAATAATGGCTCCATAACCCCATTCAAGACTAAGATTTGCCTCTGCCTGGACACCAGTGTAACAGTCCTGCAGTAATTGTCTATCTTGCCCTATCCCAGACCAGTGCAGACTGGGAAAGTGGAGAGGGGGTGTATGTGGTTACTCTGGAACAAATGTGGAGACCAACATAGGTGCAGTGAGATGCAGAATTTGAAGCCATTCAGGATTTGTTTCTCTATGTAAATAAGAGATCCACACAGATAAAGGTTTATCTTTGTAATTGCCTCAGCTGATTTATGATTAATCCTAAGGATAAGGGATGACTTCTGGACATGAAGCTCCCTTTGTGAAATAAGTACTGTCTCATGCCTCTTTTGACGTATGTGCTCGCGCCTAAAAGGGCGTTTGCTCTTGTGTCTTTTTATACAGAGAGTATAAAAGTGTAATGCAGTAGAGAGTAATGCAGTGGTCCTTCCACTACATTACTGCAGGAAGGTAGTACACTACACCTTCCTGTATCACCTGGACACTGCTGTCCTGCCCTTCTGCCCCTGAAGCAAGGTATAAATTTCCAGCAGCTCCCCAGCCTGTGAAGATGGGCAGCATTTGGCCTGTGGAGCAGCTGCATAGCCAGGGGCTACGGCCAGGAGCAGGAGGAGTGTCAGGCAGGCACTGAATGCCACCTTTCAGGGCTGAAAGGGTACTGTTGTTATCTGCATTCCTTCCTGACCACATCCCATGACCTGTTGTGTGGAGCCTTTCAGAGTACATCCAGGCACGGCCAGCAGGGATGGGATGTGTGTCTGTGTCCTTGCCAGCAGCACACTGTGAGCAAAGATCAAAAGTTCGTGGATGCTTTGCTTTCCCGGTGGCCATCCCACAGGGCTGGTGAGGCACACTCAGTGCTGGCCTGAACAGTGCAATTACAATCTTAGCATGATATGAAACACTCAGAGACCTCCAATAGCAGCAGAGTGCAGGGTAGGTTTGTTTAATATCACTAAGGACTGAATGAACCACTAGCTCTGTCTTAGCCTCACCCTGAAAACAAAAGTCATAGGGTTGGCTGCCACTTTTCTTCTCCTTTTCCTTGCTACACCCATGCCTGGAGGGGTTGCTTTTTCCAATGCTCTCTGGAAAGGTGAATCTTTCATTTAAGTTTGCTGGCTCATAGAATGGTTTGGGCTGGAAGGGATGTTAAAGATCATCTAGCTCCAGACTCGAGCAGGGACAAATGTTCCTCAGGACTAACCACCTCAAGTATATATATATCAGTGCATGCAGCCTGGGGAACAAACACAAGGAACTGGGGCTCTGCACCCAGTCAGAAATTCATGATGTCACAGGAATAACAGAAACATGGTACGACAACTCACATGGCTGTAGGATCACACTGGAAGGGTGATGGATACCCACTGGTGGAAGGGTGATGGATAGAGGGAAGGGGGATGGATACCCACTACAGAGAACTACAAGGGCATTGCCAGGGTTTGCAGAGATGCAGTTAGAAAAACAAAAGCTCAGCTTGAATTGAAATTGGCCAGAGATATAAAAAAAAAAGAAAAACATAAAAAAGGTTTCTTCAGCTATGTAAACAACCAGTAAAAACAGAAAGAAAACATGGACTTGCTGTGCAACAGGAAAGGTGAATTAGTCACCAGCAATGCTTAAAAGGCAGAAGTTCTCATCACTTTCTTCACCTTGGTTTTTACCAGCACTGTGGGGCCTCTGGCCTTTGGAACAAAAATCCAGGTTGATGCAAACCTAGACTCACCACCAGTGAAGAAGGAGTTGGTGTGTGAGCTGTTGCAGAAGCTCAACCCCGACAAACTGATAGGCCCTGACATGATCCACCTGAGAGTGTTTAAGAGAGCTGGCTGACATTTGGGTGCACTTTCCACAACCTTGGAGAACTGTGGAGATCAGGGGATATCCCAGAAGGTGGCAAGAGGGCTAATGTGACCCCCATCTAAAAGAAGGTCTTAAAGGATGATCCAGGCAGTTACAGGCTCATCAGTCTTAATTAAATCCCTGGGAAAATTACGGAACAAATCCTCCTGGGGGGCTATCACAAGTCAGATGAAGCCCATGACTGGGAGAAGTGAGCAGGGATTCATGAAGGGCAAATCGTGCTTGACAAACCCGCTCACCTTTTACTACACATTCACTGGCTTGGCTGATGAGTGGCAAGGAGTGGACATTGTCCACTCAATAAGACTGAACAGTGTGCTGCAATGAAACCCTATGAGATACTGGGTTACATCAAGATGGACTCCCCAGCACTGATAAAAGTAGGTCTTTATCCCACTTTGCACTTGTGAGGCCACACCTGGAATACTGTGCTGTTTTGGTCCCTACTGTGCAAAAAGATGTGGACAGGCTGCAGAGGCTCCAGAGAAGGACCACAAAGAGGACCAGAGGATTGGAAGGCCTGTCATGTGAGGAAAGGCTGTAAGAACTGGGTTTGTTCAGCCTTAAGACCTTATCAATATGTTTCAGTATGTAAAGGGTGCTTACAAAGATAGAGACTCCTTTTTTACAAGGAGTGACATGGAAAAGAAAAGGGGTAATGGTACAAATTATTCTTGAGGAGATTATTATTAGACAGAAGAGAAAGAAATTTCACAGGATAATCTCACCAGGGAAGTGGCAGATTTCCCCAACATGGACACTTTTAAGATTCAGCTGGACAGAATGCTGAACCGTCTTGTCTAAATTGTGCTTTTGCCAATAAAGGTTGGAACAGATGACTCTTGAGACTCCTTCCAATCTGATAATCTATGAAATGCTGTAAGCCAGGCCACAGATCACAAGCATTACACTGCAAAAGGTGCCTGCCACTCTTCTGTTAGAAGGAGGCCTAAGAAACTTCTTTTACAGTTCAATGCAACTGTATGCCACAATGCAATGTTTAGTGCAACAGTGCATACAGATTCCTTACATTAAGCATACTTCCTTTTTGCTTTTCTTGGATAGAAAACCCTGACATTGTTTTTCTTTTCTATAGACAAGTTATAACCTCCATGTTACAGTAGTCCATGTGCTTCTGAAATGGAGCTTGAAATTCAAGAATGGCAATTGAACTTGGTCAAAGACCTTGTACTGAGATTTGGGCATGACTCATTCATCCCCTCTCCTGAAAAGCTGACTACAGAATCTCTTTGATTGGGCTGGATGCCTACAGGGCTCCGGTGTTAGCATGACGAGGGGCAGCAGACAACCACATGAGCACTTCTGTGCTACTTCTTCACTCCTTACCCTCAGGAGAAATTCATTTCAGCAGCAAAGATAAAAGAGATTTCTTTAAGATTTTTAGGTTTTGCATCTTAAAGACTGAAAAAGACAGAGCATTTTTCACCAGCAGACAGAGAAAATTTGGAGGACCAAGCCCAGGCCTGACTTCTGGAACCTCTGATGAGACAGAAGATCAGGAAAGGGGCATTTATTGCAAGAGACCTTTAGCACTAAACAGAGGACTCTAAAGGTAACGTATTTCAAGCCACTGACATCTGACTACCAGTAGTTTCACCACCTATACTGAAATATCAAGTTTGTCTCATGACAACTTAGTTCATGATCACAGTTAATATTTAATCTAATTGGAACAGAAGTCAAATGAACACACTAAAAAATAATTAATCCACTCATAATTGTAAAATGTTAAATTGTAAAATGTTGAATACTCACATATACCTATCCTAATAATTACAGAAGCAATGGTATGACATCACCTACTAATAGATTTTAAAGTAAAATATTATGCTTTGGCACACCTAATCTTATTCTCCTATTTTGAAAAGCTAGCACATAAACTGTGTGGTCAGGAAAGGGTCATGATCTATGTGTCCTGTGCCAATGTGTCATGACCAGGCCTTGTAAGATTTCCTCAGTGATACGATGTTACGTGAGTGTCATCAGACTCTTCTCCTCCTGTTCTGGTACTTCATGACACCTCCCCCTCACACTTCCTCAAAATTTTTTCCCAAGTGTCCAAGAACAAATTCACCGTTACTGACAATAGCGGCCTTCGGAACAACTGCATGAACAAGGTGTACCTAATCACTACAATTATCATGTTATCTGGACTTGCTCAAGTTTACTGTAGCTCACAAAATCTCTCTGGCAATGCACCTACTATTGGTGGAGCAGTTTGGTCAAAAGCTGTACACTGCAGAAACATTTCTTAGCAGAGCTGTTTCAATGCTCATCCCATGTCCGAGCTGCATTACCACGAAAAAACACATCCTGGTTCTTAATGTGGAAGAACTTTTATTTAGAGGGAAATTATAACTTTTGCATTTACATGGCACCAATTATATACAGTACACTTTCCATGATAAGAATTATGATGCTGTTCACAGAAAGGTATCAAATTTGAGATAAATAATGCATAAGCTAAAATATACAAACCAGGGGTGGAGGTGAAACTATTGGCCATTTTAAGTATCTATAGAAGAATTTCAAGGAATAATGTTTATTCAATGTTCAAAAACTTTTAACAAACTTCTAGTAAAGTTAATTGAAATATTTATAATACTATTCCGTTGTTGCACAGTATTTCCAATATACAATCAAGAAGATGCACAGAACACAACACTTAATATGAAAAAACCTATTGCACCCACAATTTAAAGGTTTCACTGCCTTTTGGATGCTGCACTACCATATTTATATAAACATTTACAACACTTCAGTAAACACAAAGGTTCTAAATGTAGTGCAGCATTATGGGGGGCCATTTTCAGCTCTTAAAATAAATGTTAAATGCCCAAGTGCTGTGCCATTTATTTTAAGCTGATGGATTAAGCTGTAATCCTTAAGTCCTACTGTGAGTAGCAAACACACTTTCCCCATGTTCAGAAGATTACCATCGCTCTGACTATATAGTCTTTATGCTGAAACCTAAACTGTCCTTGGCTTCATTGTCATTTTGGCATTTTGCCTCAGTGCTTTTAACAACTATTCCTTCTATTACTGTTCAATGGCCTGTCAAGTAGTCCTGTGTAGAATCTGAAGCAAAAGAATCTGCATCTTCATTATCAGAGTCCTCACTACTGTCATCAGCCGCCGGCTCTCCCGTCAGCGCTATGCGGGCATAGTCATCGGTGTCTATGGACTTGCAGAAGTGAATGGCATACTTCAGCTTTTCCTCTAGGACCTGCTTACAGGAATACCTGGGCAGCTTCAGGAGAAAGAAGCACGTGTATGACTCAGGAAGGAAGTGGTCTGGAGGATTGTATTTATCCAATACCTGTTAACAAAAAAAAGAAAAAAAGCACTATATTTTTTGATTCACTGTCCAAAACACAAATAAGTATCGAAATAATAACTGAGATTTTTTTTTAGCACCTTGTTATGGTTTTGATTCTGATGCTGAAGTTTCTCAAAAGAACCATAAAGAGGCCAAATCCATTTTCCCTCCACTAAATCAATAAATAAAAACAGGCATTTATGAGCTGCTTTGATTATGAATATGTGGTTGGGAGCAGTCTAAAAAAGATACCATTACTTCAGACGGTATTAAAACATTATTTGAAGATTGTGTGGTTTTAATTTAGCTGAAATTATTAACTGAACTGAATGAAATATTAAATAAATGCCAACAAAAACAGTTGCCTGACAGTGGAAAACTATCAAAATTCACAGAAACAACTGGTTGGGAAATTAAAGGACTATCCACTTGTCCGAGTCAAGAGAGAAGAAGAGTTCTATACATTATATAACTCTCACAGACATTATTCCACTGTTGCACTGTTGAATCTACAATGTAAAGCTGCAGAACAGTTTAATGAAATCAGGCTTTTGTTATGTCACGCTGCTACTTCTCCACTACCAGCTTTTTAAGCTGCCCCCAACTTTCCCCATCCTACACAATAACAATTCCTGAATTACCTGAATAACGAAGTCCCTCCCCCTAAAGTCTGCAATAGTCCTGGGCAGCCTTGTTCTGCCCCACACAAAACGCAGGAAGAGAGATCGCTCTGTGTTGGAGAAGGACTCCATCACTTCCCAGAACCACTGTATCAAGGAAGCAGTTGGTTCAATGCCTTTGTAAGTTGCTACAGATTTCAGGAGATGAAGTGGGATATCTGGGCTTCCACATACCTGAAAAATAAAATACAGTGATAGGCTACATAAGTCTGATAAAATCAATTACAGATTTGATTTGTTCCCTCCCTTCCTTTAAAATATTTAATCAGCTTTTACCCTGACAAACTGAGCATTCAGATATTTGAAATGCCATGCATAGTCTCCTAGTACAATAATACTAAATACACATCTTCCCATCGGGTGACAGTAACGAACTCTTTTCATACTCCTGATTTTAGGACAAGTATCTCCAATTTACTTTCTAGATCACTGGAATGAGATCACTGGCATGTGAGGTTTTTTTGGTTTTGCTTGTTTGTTTCTTCCTGAAGTAATTCATTATATCACTGCTCAGTTATGTCGAAATAATTTTACTAGCACCAAGAGGGCAATTAAATATTTTCTGGTCTTCCCTTGCACTGATGTTTTCAACCACACAGCAATCATTGTAAACAGCATTTAATGTGGGGTTTGTATTAGTAAAGCAAGTGAGTGAATAATCTCACTGCAAGTTAATCTGACAGAAGCAACAAGGCAGAAATTGATACCATAGTTTCCAGTTCATATCCTGTAAAGAGTGAAAGTAGAGGAACTGGAACAACACGGGCCATCCCCTCACGAACTGCGGCAACTTGCTCATCAAATTCATGAAGCCTGTAAAGAAACATTTTCAGAGTTTCTGTGAATGTCATTTCTAGCAATTATTTTTAGCAATTACTGTATTATCAAAGCAACTTAAAACCATTCTCCTCTAATGTCCAGCTATGTACCAAAGAATATAAACAAACATTTTTTACAAGATACTTGATTTACTACACCAATTCCTATTGCACAGCAAGCTCAACACGGAGGAGATATCTCCCAGTGTTTTAGATATTTTATTTCCAGTATTATTCATGTGCTATGTTTGGCAAAAACAAAACAATATCCCATTTGGAAACAACATGCTCTTGGAAAAAGAGTGGCTGTATCTTGGAACTCTAACTTCAAACATTCTCAGCACTAGACAGATGTTGTAGTATTAAAAAAAAGGATGTCTGAGGGAACAGTAGGTTTTTTATTTCAAGATAGGCACAGATAAGTAACATTTTGCTACTTCTGATGCCACACACGATTTGTGTTTGGCTTATTTTTTTTCCCTGTCAAATAATTTCTGAGATGTTTTACAGAGCCCTCCAGAGCAGAGACATCTCTTACAAGTGCTGCCCTCAGGCCAGTCATCACCAAAATAAACAAAGATGTCAGGACAAGTTTGGTCTTTTGCATCCGCTTTTCAAAATGGATTCTATTCAGGTGCTAGTTTTCCCTCTCAAGGGCTTCATATAGTTAAAAAACTTGATACTTGACCTTTAAATGTTTCTCCACAAGGCCTTTTAACTAAAAAATGCTTTAAAAATGCTTGGATCCTCTGAGGAGAACCAGAACTGGCAAGAGAGCAAAGACATTTCTTCAAAGGAATATTAGTTCCAAATGAAACCTCTCTCTTTACTGTCAGAAACAGATCTTAATATTGGTTCATAACCACTTACAGTGGGGAAAAAAAAGAAGAACTAAGGCTGCGATTCATAATTGTTGGCAGACACTAACTACAAACTAATAAGAAAGTATATAAGACTGTGATGATACAGTCTGGCTCAAGCACTCTCTAAAGAAAAGGAATATGGTGGATTGAATAAAACAAGCCTGAACCAGTTTCTTATCCAAATTACCTAAATTTACATATTTCAGTAGGTACTAGGCCCACTGCTTCAGAGACAAGATGCTTATGATTGTTTCTGAGATGCACTCATCCAGATTAGCTACCTGGCCATGTAAGCAACCAAAGGCCAGTCTTCTCAAACACTGAGCAGTTATTTCAGATGCACTGATTTCTGTGGGGTGCTCAGCTTGTGGCACCCAGGGGTGTGCATCAGTGTCCTACCCAAGGAATGAACATTTTGGTTTGTACATTCCAACCTGGAGTAAGAATTCAGCTGAAACTGTCCTTGACTGCAGTTGATGATATGCAAAGGTATGAGTGCAGCAATACTAGATCTAAGCTCTCTTCACAAAGAGCTTACTGATCAAGCCTATTATTTTAGCCCACAGGAAGAATTAGATGCCTGGGACATTACTCCACCATTAAAATTGGCTGCCAAAACTGCTTAGTCAGGACAAATCTAGAGGCACACCTGTTCATTTATTTTGCTTCCAAAAAATTAAGTTTAAGATTTTTCTCCTTGGATACAATAAGTGAAATCAGAAAATCAACACTGTGATCACATGAAAATATTAATATACTTGTATATAACAGGCTAAAGTAGCATATTGTTTAAAAGCTGATATATAGTTTTAAAAATAAAATGCCTATTCATATCTGTAATTTTAATGATTTATTCAACAAACCTGTAGTTTATTGCCAGCCTCACATATTCCGCTCTGTTATCCAGTGTAATATGGGTGTACTTGGAACTCAACTGAATATCTTGACCACTTGCATTAGGCACAGTGAATGGGAGGCTCATAGCTTCAAATTCTTCTGAAGTAGCTTCATTGTCTCGAATGTACATAAGCCCAGGAATAAAATCTTTATCAACCTTTGAAAGTAAGAAACCCGAGTTAAAGTCAGTTTACTAGCACTATACAACAGCATCTCTTGCATGCCCAAAGCAGTGCATCATGTGTAACCTACCAAAAGATTTGACCAATGTCTGACCACAATTCATCTAACTTGAATTCAGAGCCATAAAATGACTTGGTACTTTGCATAAAATTTCACTATGTTGGATGTGGGAGAGCACACATATTCTAGATGCCAATCTTTTTGGAGGGCATTTGCCAAGAAACTGTATAATGTAAGAAAAGGGATTTAAAGCTTAAAAGCATAATCATCCCTACCAGCACTGGATTTGGTACAAGAGGAATCTCCTCAATGACAAGTTAATGACTCAATGCTTTATATGAAGTGCATTTCTACATGACAGTATTTGAGAAGGAACTTTTCTTCATAATGAAGACTTAAGTCTTACTCCGCATTCACTGAGCTCAGTAAACAGAAATTGTGAAATTCAGTATGTGAGCACAAACTAGTAACAGATTGAACTCACTTTCTTTTACTTCAAAACAGTGCAGGCAGGTGCCCTCAAATCAGTTATGGCATCTGGCTACAGTATAGTACAGACAGTAACAGCTACTGGGAAGTAGGAATTGAATCACAAAGATTGTCTAGTCAAACCCACAGGAAAATTTGAGAATGCTCTAGAATTCAAACAGATTATTTAACTTTTCTTGAACAACTTAAATTTACAGTTTTAACAGTCAGTACAAATCATCCTTGTGTAGTGGCTCAAAATATAAAAGGCCAATCAAAAAACAAGGATGCAAGAAGCAGGGAAACCAATCACTTGAGCCTGCTTGTCTTCTCTAAGTTATATCCTACCCAGGAACTTCCTTCTCACCTCACTGAGATCAGCAATTGTTAGGTTCATTCCTGCAAGCTGTTTCCACACTGGCTCAGCCAGGTTGAGGCTCAGAGGGCTGCCAGTCCGGATAGCAATGCCCAGAAGTACACCTGTAAGTTTAAACAGTCCATTGCTTTTGTTAGATTCCCAATATTCTGACTATACATAAAGCACACAGAATGTCACAAAGTTGCTAAGAAATTACCAAGAAAGCGAAACATGTTCATATGCAGGAGTGACTTGGCAGCAGGATTTAACAGGAAACAATCTCTGTTTGCTCCAGATTCATCTCTTCCATTTGGTGTAACAATTAACAGAGGGGTCAGCCCATTCTGAAGTTCTTCACACATTTCTGCTATTGATTCACTATAACCTCCACCACAATCATCCACAGATTCACCTTGGAGAAGAAAAAAGGCTCAAAATTAAATATTCTTTCAAAAATAACTCAAGTATTGAAACAAGCTCTATTTCCTCTCTGGGGATAATTGAGTAAACAAAAGTGTACTAAAAGCTGCAGTGTTGTATCCCTTCATATGAAAACCCTATAAGTCTGGCTCTGTATTTGGATGTTTCCAGTTCATTGCAAAATGTATCATTTAGATTATATGACATATCACAATGCCAAAAATACTATTTTAACAGAGTGCAAAAAATATTTTGTGCCGTATGCTAATCACAATAAAATACACAACAGAAATAGAAAAATAACAGTGTTGATTTTTCATGAGTGGCATTTTAAAGTAGATATGTTTCATTTAGCCCATGCACAATAGATAGAATGGCTCTTCAATCTAAAATATTTTTTATTAAAAAGCTCAGAGTGATAGGTGAATTGTAAAAACTACCCTACCAGTAAAACTAGCTAGCCAGGATTACTTGCCAATTCAGACAGCTGACAAATTAGGTTTAGGTTTTGCAGAACGTTTGTTGTAAGCAGAAGAGCTGCCCCAGAACCTGCAGAGAATTACAGGCACGCTTCCACTAATCCTGAGGGGTTTTATAAAATCATTTTGAAAGGTTTTTTACTTCGCAGCATTTCAAGCACCTTCCTCTGCCCACACACATACACTGTTTTTCTGGATCTATTTCTTCCTTCCTTCAGGTTCTCCAAAAGGGTAAATCCCAAGAAAACTGTAAAGTTAAGTGCAAAGTAGGAAGGGGTGGAGTGTTGAGAATTTTCTTACCAACAAACTTGACTTTCCAAACACGATGAGGAAGGAGAAGGCTATCAGGGCTAAAGGAGCTCATTTTAGCACACATCTGTCCAAACACTGACTTTGTACCATCAGGTCCAGCCAGTCCTCCTTTACTCCTGGAACGTTTTACCTATTGAGTAAGCACGTTATAAAAGTCACTGTAAGACATATTTCAACTGGCATCACTGTGCAGATAAATAAGGAATTTTCAGTTCCCCCAGCCGCCAACACCTTATCTTTAATTTCCAAGCGTTCTTTGTTCATCTGTCATTAATCAGCACTATATCTGTTCAGCTTTAAAGGAAAATGGAAAGACAGAGGGATAGCAAAGATCAAGTCTGATGATAAAGACCTCTCTTGTTTCCAAAGAAACAGCTCATGACTTGGCTAATTAATGGATTTCAGTCCATTTAGTTAATTCATCCTATCTCTACTCATAAATTCAACTGACAAATCTGGGTAAGTTTTTCACACATGAGACAGATTAGAGACTGTGTTGTTGGCCAGAAAAATGAATGTGTTATTCCTATATTCATTAATAGCAATGACTAAATATGCATCTATGATACTTAGGAGGAGCCTCTAAAAGAGAGTAAATACTACCAAAATACATACATAATACATACATATATATATATATACACATATATATATACACACAAATAATGTTTTCTTAGGCACCTACAGAAAAAGTGTATTTTAATATTCGATGGAGATCCCTAAGATTGGCATTCAAGTAAATTCCCATTATTTTGCTGCAAGAGATGCACACAAAGAGGGTAAGAATACAAAAAAGTATTTCACAAGTATAGAGAGGAAAGAAATGGAAAGTGAACAGAGAGCTGAAGAAACACAAGGCTTTTTTTTTCCCCGCTTGGTGTTCTGCAATTTATCTTCTCAACCTGTCCTGACTGCAAATGGGCTCCTACATGCACACAGATCATCAGTATCTGTGAGACCATTCATTCAGAAATAGCTGAAACTTATCCCACTATATTTAGTCACACTGCAAGCTACAGTGCATCTCAAAATCCAGTTGTTCTCATGCTGTGTATTTCTGACGGCTCTGGATGAAGCAACCACCAGATTTCTTTCAGGTTTTAGTGAAAGTCTGATACATCCAGATCCTCCTCATGTGTAAGATGCTCTCTATCAACACAAGCTGGTTTTAATTCAATGGATTTCTGTGAAATTTGTATGCCCAAGAAGTTTTAAATTGAGAAACTTTTTATTAGTCTTAAGCAGCTTGAAAGATACTGGCCATCCTGTGAGACTCTCTTCAACCCCGAAGAATTCTCTCCCAGAAGCTGGGAGAAATCTAGTACACAAAGCCATGCACTCAGACACTAACAAAAAAGGTTTACAAAAAGAAGACAGCTTCTAAGTTGAAATCAACTAAGAAAGAAGAATACATGTAAAGACAGATCTATGAGGAAACACAATTCAGAGATGTCATAAAATCACCAGAAGAGGTACAGAAGTATCACTGTAATAATTTTAAAAGTACACAGTTCTTAGTTGTTTCCATTTTCTATGACCAAACTTAAATGCTACAGAATAAATAAGAGTATAAAAACATGAAGAGTACAGAAAAGACTATTCTACACAAGCAGACAAAAAAACCTTAGCCTGATCAGTGTAGGAAAATGAAGGCTGTCATGAAATGAATGATCTTTAAAAGCACATTTGATAAAGGAGGAGACAATAACCAGGAAGGAGGGATGTTATTTAATTTGAAATTACACTCAAAGAGAACAAATCATTAATTCATTCATATGCTGTGCCTACTTTAAGATCAGAACATTTTTACTTATCATGTTAGTGTGAGTCCTATAACCCACATTGCATAAGGAGTCCTTGTAAGGAGAAAGAAACTAGTCTTAAAGTGGTACTTCATATATCCATACATATCACATCCCTCCCTTCAGAGTAGAACATTAAACCAGAAGATTCTTTGCTATATTACATTCATGAAAGTAGACATTCTCCTTAATAACTGAAATCTGCATCCTTTTGAGAAGGAAGAAATTTCTTCCCACTGCTGTGCAAAGATGCACTTTAACACAGCATTATGAAAGTATCTGCTTAGAGGTCAAAACACACAGTCCATTTGACACTGCATGAACTACACCACAACTTAAACACTAGGAAAATCTAATCTGCAAGTAAGAGGGTCAGTAAGTAAAGCTGAACACTGGAACCCTGTCTAGCCATTTAACTGTTCACTTCTGGCTTAGTTTTTGACCATTTATATTACACCTTTCCAGAACAGGGCCCAGGTGCTGTTTTGAAACATTTTACTTAATGACTATTCCCAAGAAGTAGTATGGATAGACCTGCATGAAATTTGATTTCTTCTGCCCTATGCAGTCCTCCAACAGCATCCCATACTGCTTCTGTGCATCCAAGCATGCTTCATGCTACAGCTCAAAGCATAAAATACCTACACTCCATTTTATGCTATTGAAACACCAGGGTGGCACATAGTTGAGTTACAGTACAGCCACCACATTGTTTCTCACATACCCTGAGCAGAAATACTACAGAGAACCACCATGTCCCACCATTACAAGGTTCCCAACAGAAAAGACCCAGGGCCAAGAAGTATGAAAGGTGAATGTGATCTACCCTAAAGGAATCTGGTCCCTGTAACTGGACCCCAGGATAAGGGAGTGTTGCTTTGCTTGGGTTTACACTGCTGTTATGTTCAGTTCTGGTGCTTCCAAAGAAATCACTAAACAGCAAGGGATGCTGGGGAAGTATTGTAAAAGACAAGTCAATACCTAGAAAACAAGTTTAAATTAAAAATTCATCTGTTTTTTTTTACACCAAGGAAGATGAAGTGAACTGACTGCACCACATAATCTATAAACTGCAAGAAGAATCTTCTGAAAGCCAAGGGGTCTTAAAGCCCAGCTGCACTTTAACTTACAACTGCAAGTAAGATTTAACACTGACATTTAGCTTTTTTGAGACTATGTAAGGCAGCCTTGAACCTTCAACTAAAGGATCAAACAGTTTCAGAATCCACATTTTCATTCTGAGCAAAAACTAACTCAAGAAATTGCAAGCCATATTTGGTACTGTGTAATCAGGGCACATTATGAACATGACCTTTTTTAGTCTTCACTTGGCTAAACTGGCAGAGTTAGTTACAGCAATATTTTATTTCCCCTAGAAGCTATGAAGAAGGGAAGCTGCCAATGCTTTTCTAGGGTTCAAGACAGATTTAAATAATAAACTGAAATACAAGGGAAAGCCTGTCTCAAACCCTACTCATCACTAGTTTCCTGCTTAAAATACCAGCAGTATTTATTGAAGTTTCTGAATTCACACACTTATAAAGTAATTTAAAAATCTCTGCTACTCTCTTCAGCTTCCCAAATAATACAGCTGGACTCAATAAGTAAAAACTCAGTGATTCTAAGATTCTAATAAACTAGAACAACACAGTCACAGAACATTAGCACAAGAAATTTAACATGTCTACAGAAAATTGTAAAGAAGTAGAAACAGGGTCCAGCCAAAGCAGGATGTATTTCTCTTCACTAAGAGAAAATAGCAAGTTTAAATTTTCACATTTTCTCCACTCTAACCTCACAAATGGTAATGGTTTTGCATATTAAGGAAAAAAAAAAATATAAGAAAAAGAGAAAAAAGAACCCACCACAACAGGAAAGAAATGGATGCAGACTCTAAGATCAGGCTGCAGTCCATTTAAATGAAAACAGTGTTTTACTATTCTGTGTTACAGAAGCATCTATGGAAAAAAGGCATATCTGGCCTAAGGCACAACATTACATTTTCTAACATCAGTGATAAAGAAAAAAGCCTTTTTGTATCAAAGACTTCTGCAATCAATATGACTACATGTGATGACCACCAAAGGACAAGAGTTTATCACCCTGAATATTAATTATATTCAAGAGCTTTCTTTCCTTGCCTTTTTTTTTTCTTATCCTTCATTTTTTTTTCTTTTTTACCCTTGATTCAGCTGAGCATTTGGAAAGGTAAGAAAAGCATCAGAATCACCACTCTCTTAAGCTATTTAATGTAATGAGTTCTGAAAAGGCAGTCCTTTATCAAGCAGAACATACTTTGCTCCTTAAGAGTCTAAATCATTCACTTAACATTTCAACAAGTGTCACCCTCTCCCCAAACAACTGCAGTATGGACAAAAACATACTAAAAACAATGTAAGCAGCCCTAAGACTGCAGTCACTTCTTTATGGTTTGATTCTCTGATAAAAATTCAACTCTTTAGCATTCAGATACCAAACAGCTGAAACAAAGAAAAGGCTTTGACCAACACAGCACAGTGGGCTAAACATGCAGAGAGGGAATCAGAACTTCAGCTGAAGATACCTGTATCCTGTTGAGCTCCACAACTGGCCCATGCTGACGGTCTCTCACCATAGTAGCTTGCACAACTTTTCTGAAAGCTGCCTCCTTAAAAAAAAAAATAAATAAATA
>VZRH01003035.1:831145-913261 GCA_013397555.1 Urocynchramus pylzowi | reverse complement strand
AAAAACAAAAAAAAAATAAAAAAAAAAAAAAAAAAAAAAAAAACAAAAAACAAAAACAAAAACAAAAACAAAAACAGATAATGAGATAATGGCAAAACTGAAATCAAGTAAGAATCCTGCACATATTTTGCAGATTAACACATAGTTCAACCCAGGAAATAAAAAAGCACCAGAATATGAAGGTGCAAGATGTAAGTTACTTATCATTTTATTTGTGCTAATCTGTTTCATGTCTAAAACAGTGGGGATACTAAAAATGTAAAGAAAAAAGTCTCATCTGTATCACTTAAATCCATGGCTTGAAAAGTTGCACTGCAATCAGATACCATTATTAAGCAACCAATGTATTGCTGAGTGCAAGTATAAATTAGTTTATAGCAGAAAAATATAAGTATATAGAGGATAATTAGCACAGAGAATGACAATCAAAAAAGCCAAAGATGAGATAATCTTGCTATGAAAAGCAATAAATAAACAACAAATATATTTTTTTAAAAACGCAAATTAAAATATCCGAGGTTCCCACACTAAATATTTGGCTATAATTTTGCAGTCAATTTCAAGCAAGATTAAGAAGATTTTGAAGTCTTCAGAATCTCTGAAGGTAAGCTTGATTTAAATGCCTAGATATGAATATGGCATCACCTCTGATGCCTTGTGAATACTTCTGATGTATTTATGCCTGATATCCCATTTTATCTTATGTCTGAAGCCTTTCTGTAACTATTCTGCAGACTCTAGGAAATTAGGTTGAATGTGCCTCCTGCACACACATTCTTACATGTGACATTATGTATCTAAGGACTCAGAATTAACAGCATTAACAAATAGAAGTGTCATGAACAGAACAGCAAGGATTTGCTCTCTAGTTTAGGTTTTGATGACTTCCCTTGGTCTGTGAAGTATGTACACAGCTTGGCTGTTCTACTACACAGTTTTACTGGAGTCTAGAGAAAGAGTCTCTGAGATAACAGATACTAAGTCACCTAGTTACAGGCCATGTGTCTTATTTAAGGACACAGAAGAGCACTGCAGGGGGAAACTTAAGCAATTCTCTTTTTAAAGATAGCTCTGAGCAGATTCTGTCTGTTTGTATAATGTTTTCTTCTTCACTTAGACAAATTACTGTGACAGTGAGAAAATTCAGACCCAAACCTGATGATTATACTGAAGGCAAACCATGTTTTTATGGCTTATCATATCTGAAGTTTTGAGTAAGTGTTGCAGCTTTGAAGCATTACAGTTATCTACATTTTCTCATGACTGACTTGACATAACTATTACAGCCCTCTTTCACTACCACTTGAGATTGAACTCCTCAATATTCTATTTTCCCTTTTAGCTCAGTCTAAAACAAGTTTGCATCTGCACAGAGCTTTGGATTAACTAGTATATCACCTGAACTTGGTAACTGAAACACAAACAGGTATGAACTGATCATTGTCTGCTATCTTACATTTTTTCCAGGATATCACCCACTTAATACTCTAGAAGAATTCAGCTATACTACAAACTGAAGATTTACAGTGTAAAGTTATTTACAAGATCAACACATAAAAGCACTATGATGAAGAACTGAGAAAAACACTGTACAAAGAACACAAAGAAAGAAGCTTGCATCATCAGATTGCAGATATCTGATACACAACTTACAGAACAAATTGAGATATACAGCTAATTTTTCTTCAGACACAGCTTAAATAGCACTTCTCTGTTATAGTTACAAATCTCTCCCATAGAAAGAGTTTGATAAAATACCTTTCCCTGTGATATGAGTATTCCCCGTAATGTGTCAAACCCAACTGAGGGTCCTTGACCAGTTTCATCAAGTCTTCCTTCAAGATCAAACATTGGAATGCAAGGACAGAAGAGTTCTGAAATATGATGCAGGAGCAGAAGCCTGTTTCTTAAAGAAATGATGGGAATTTCCTGCAGATGATTGTACTCCATAGGAACCTATGATAAAGCAATGATATCCAAATGTAAATTATAATTATTATACACTTTATTGAATTCAGCAGAACAACAATCTTTAGATTTGTAGGTAAACTAGTATTAGAAATTCAGATATTTGCTAATTCACACTGTCAAAACTTCATACATGGAGTTCAGTTATTTATAAAAGATACTTATAGTATCCATCTAAACTGAACCAAGTATTATATGATGGCTAGAATACAAGTGTTGTTCCACATCTTACAATTTATCCATAAACAAATACATTTTACATCCTGTCATCACTACTTCCAGGCATATCTGAAATAAAGAATATTCAAAAAACAAGTCTTCTCAATATAAAGCAAGCAACAAAGAACTCCCTTGGAAGGCATAACATTTTCATAGCTGCAAGGCAGAATTAAATTCCTGCCAATTTTCAAACTGAGTTACTGTTCCACATTTGGATTAAAAACTGAATGAAGAGGCTTTTTCAGCTCAGAAAAATGGAATCCTTTCGAAATACAGAAGTAAAACAAAGTAACTGGCTCAAACTTGAAGTCAAACCAAAGCACACTGAGCTTATGCAGAGATTTGGAAAGGAAATACATCTACTGACAAGTCAAGAATAAGCACACTAAGTATGTTTAAAACCTGAATTCAATAAGCCAAAAACATACCTGTGTAGGTAGCTTGCCAGCATTAGCAGGTTTACTGGTTGACCAAGCCAAAGTATGTGCTGAGCCACAGGCTACTCTGTTGATCTTTTTACCCTGAAGTGCTGCAACCAGCCGTGGTCTTTGGATGGCATTAGTTGTTCCATCTCCAAGCTGCCCTTCATCATTATCTCCCCATGTATACACTTCTCCTAAACCAGTAAAAATAATTTATTATCCTGAGGCTAATATACATCCTTTTTGCCTTTTTAAAAAATTATCAATTATTTAACCAGATAAGGCCTTGGGTTGCAAACAAGATATTTGTGACTGATGGGCATCCTGAAATCCACTATNAAAAAAATTATCAATTATCAATTATCAATTATTTAACCAGATAAAGCCTTGGGTTGCAAACAAGATTTTTGTGACTGATGGCCATCCTATCTATCCTATCCTATAAATCCACTATCTAGTGCAGATAAATCTTGATTGACACAGTCTGGTCCACAGTCTCTACAGAGCAGAGATGCATTTAAGATGCATTTCTTTCTTCATAGTTTCTATAACTGAAAGATTCTGCTCCAGAATAGGAGGATATGGTAGAGCACCATACTCTGGAACAGATCAGGAACAGCCTGTATTTGACAGTTTCATAGCAAAGCCAATATGAAAAAAAAAATCAAAAGGCTTAATATTTTATGTAAGACAAAAATCCTATAATAAGCTCTATTACTAGACAAGATTCTAAAATAGGTGCTTGCTGTTGCGAGATAATTGGGAAATACTTTAAAAGTAACAACCTCATTCCTGAGCATTTATTTTCTGCAGCTATATTCATTACTCACATTCATTTCTGGCTTGCATATTTCACTAGCACCTATAAAACACTCAGTTGTTGTGCAGACTTGTTAATTGTGGGAGTGAATCTGCTACAAAGAACATTCACTATCTCAATCTGCTATGCAAGAAGCAATATTGTTTGTGCAATGCTTCATTTACTAAGTAAAGCACTTCAACAAACACACAAGACCCTGCAAAAAAAAAAAAGGCCAAGTCTATTCAATACTACTGCTTGACCATTCTGTAATCATCTTTAGAGCTCTGCATTTTTCTTTGATCAGTGCTTATGCAACTTGAATTCTTTAATTTTCATTATTTTTGTTTTATGTGATCACTTTAACGTCATTCTTGCTGCTCAAGAAATACACAACATCTGCAAACACAAAAAATGTCCATGCACACAGAGATTCAGCATTTTTAGCAAGAACAACCAGTTTACTAAAAGATAAAGTTTGAATTTTTTCTAATTTAGTGCTAAGAACTAAGTAAATTATTTGATTTTTATACCATCTTCAGTGCAGCAAACACAGTGCAAAGACCCCGTAGCAATTGCAATAACTTTCTTTCCTTGCAGTCCCTGCACTTGGCGTGGTCTTCTAACATGGTCATCAGATCCATGGCCTAAGCGATGATAATCTCCCTTGCCCCTGCACAGAGAAGTAAACATTTAAAAACTGTGTTTTGACTGTGGAAAAAAATGAAATGACAGGCTATGTCTGACATTTGACCTTTAGATGTACTTATTAAGTCCAATACCAAAATATTCTCCAAACATTCAACATGATTCATCTCTACTTTGTATGGATGTGATTCTGCTGACTCAGTACAGATTCTTACAGCTTCAATACAATATTCCTACTTAATATGGGTAGTTCCTTTTATCACTTTTCCAGAGGGTGGTCTTTATTTTTAACTCTTAAAGGAATCAAGTATTAGAAGCATTTATCTGCAAAAAGAGTGTATTTACTGATCTCAGAGACTGGAAATTCATACGGTTTAAGGATACCTAAATGTCATACAAACAAGGTAGCTGAGGGAAGTCGGGAAGGTATTTTGCTAAGTCTTTTTAAACATTTCAGTCTAGCAGTTTAAACTAGAAAATTTGGAATGGTGCAAGGAAGATTAAAACAATGATTTCTAAAATCAAATTCTCAAACTACAGCCACAAGCTAAACACAGTTTTGATAATACATGAGAATGTTATTTATGTTATCACTTTCTGCCCTGCATGACACTGCATGCTTATTCTACTGACCTCCTTGGAAGTTCTGCATCTTGCAGTGGTCAGTGTCTGGACTGACAACCCTGTGCTTAGGTTTTCAAGAAAAAATACTTGGATTGTTCATTGATGGCACTAGAAAATGTTCCCCAGAGTGGGAGATTTTATTTCTAATCAAGACTCAGGAACTCAAAAAATTTTTGAAAGAGAAGATCAAAACAGTGAAGGAAGTGTAACACTGATATCTGTTACAGACAAGGTGATATCTAACACTGTCGAAATAACAAATACAGAATACTCACCATGTATACACAGCTCCAGATTTAGTAAGGGCCACAGAAAATTGTGATCCACATTCTACTTTAACCACTCCAAGACCTGTAAGGGAATCAATCTAGAAAAATAATAACAAATGAAAATTAAATGAGTTAATTAAGGAGACTACAGATTCAACTACCTAAAGTAAAATATAACACAACTGTATGTCTACATGTATATTTACAAATTAAAATGTTTATGTAGATGGTTTAGAAGAATTCCACTCCTTTCATTTTTCTACCATTTACTGCTTAAGTACTAAAAAGGAACTCAAATTTCACAAATTTGTTGAAGATCACCTCTAGAATGTTTTGCTCATAGTTACTCTGCAATTGCCCAGAGTAGAAACGATAAGGCTTTGTCTACTAACACTCAATCATCTTTAGCTTGTATGACATGGATGTGATGCTGCTGACATAATAAAAACATTTATATCTCCAGCAAATCCTTCCAGCTTATTCTGTGTGGGACCTTATGCTGCTTTACCATCGGTCCTACGGGACTGACTGATGAAACATAAACAAGCAATTTTCACATTATGTTACACCATGCTGGAAACATTTGGAAACAGAAAGATATTTGGATACAAGTAGTTAAGTGTGATTCTGGATTTAGGAGCTAAAATCCACTGTGCGTAGGTATACACAGACACATTTCTCAAACACAAGCAACATTCACCTTTATAACAAATGCTGGAAATTTAATGGCTATGTGGATTTCATCCATAACATGTGAAGAAATTCTAAGTCTATCATGCATTCACAGAAAGGGTCTAATATAAAGTAAGATTACTTTTCAATGAATTGATACCCCTTTCTGGACTGACCTTATGACTATTGTAAATTTATTAACACAAGGAAACATGAAGATTTCTTGGCAAAAACTAATTTTTTGACTGGAACCAAAATTAGAATTAGCAGGATTATTTACACCAGCAATGTTTTCCAAAGAAAAACCTTCAAGTGCAACTTCAACAGTCAGAACAAATCTTTAAGTCCTGTTACTGTAGCCTACAAAGTTCACTCTTAACCACCACCAGAAGAATCCAGATGTTCCAGGATGGATGAAAGTTTGCACACATCTGTTCTTCAGCACTCTCCACCAACATCATAGTTTCTAAAGCGATGAAAAAATTACACAGAAATACCTTCATTGGTACTTTACAGCCATCACTGCCTCCTCTCCCAAGTTTTCCATAATCTCCATCACCCCAGGACCAGACTGTATCATCATCAGTGAGGCACAGTGTCTGTGCATCTCCACTGCCACAGGCTATGTCAATCACACGGTAACCCTGGAGAGCTTCCACCTGGAATGAGATCACCCATTTTTGTTCACTGTAAAAGACTCAGTTATTTAGTTTCACAAAAGATGACAAACTCAGCTTGGAGAGGTGATGACTGCAACCACAAGTCTGAAACAGCACAGGAGCAAGGAAATAAAGGCAACTCTAAGAGTTTTGCTCTTTGCAAACAGCAAAATGAAAACTAACTACGTATTTTAAATACAGGATTTATTGTCTTTTAATTGGTGAACTAGTTGAATTTTTTTGCCACAATGTCAGGGAGAACAATACAAAACACCTAAGGTTATCAAAGACTATATTCTGTTGAAATAATTTCAGGCACTCTGGGCACGTACTGAATACAGTACATGAAAAAAAATCTTATTTTCAAGTAAACTTTTACTAGTTTACAATTTTTGGGAACTTGCATCATAATCTGAATTTAGTTGACATCTTTTGGAATGATGCCACCTAGTGATGTAGTATGGCATTTGGAATCACAAAGTAAAAAGTTGGTGACCCACATACATCACATCCTTCCTGTCCTTGACACTACTTGAAATAGATTCCAGGTGGCACAATCCATCATTCAAAGCAGCACGAAACTTCACATATTTCTTTAAATTTTCTTTAAATCTCTAAAGTAAATTTCTTGCAAGCTGTTTGGTAACCACTAGCAAAGTTCTGCAGCTCCTCTTTCATTTTATCCTTTCAATCACAGCAGCTTGTTCATTTCTTACAAATACCTGCCACTGATCTGCCCTTTCATTCTTTGCACACAGAATGGTAATTTGCATTAAAGTGCAAAAAGTTATAAATCAGAAGATATTAACTGGACTAAGACTGTTGAGTGCTCCAAAGGCTTCTTACCAATTTAGGTTTTAGTTGGTCCTCACTGTCTCCATGGCCAAGGCGTCCGTATCGCCCCTTTCCCCATGTGAAGAGGTCTCCTGCAGCTGTAATACAAGCGCTGTGTGCTCCCCCAGCAGCAATGTCAACCACTTCTATGCCTCTCAGAGACTCAATCACACGAGGGCGATCACAAGGGCTGAAAAGAAAACATCTGTCTGGACAAAACTTCTTGGATAGACCACTCACATTCACCAGTGTATGGAGAGTCCTCTTTTAAAATGAGAATGAGGACACCTAAAATCACTGAGCACTTGCTTTGTTCCAGTTGAATATCCTAAGGATTTATTTTTGACTAGAAAAATTCATTAATATAGAGCAACTATGGTAAGTATCCATTAATCATTTTTTTAAAGTAATATTTTCATGTGTTACTTGCCTTCGGTTTCCATGACCAAGTTTGCCATCTTCTGCTTCACCCCAAGAATAAACTTCTCCCTCAAAAGACAGCGCCAAACAGTGCTTCCCTCCTGAGTTCACTGCAACTTTCTTTATGAACACATGTTGAATGGATTCCAGTAAAGTTGGAGTAGAAACTGATTCTGTTCCTCCAATCCCAAGCCTACCACCTGCTCCATATCCAGTGGCATACAGCTTTAAAGTAAAGAATAAAATTTAGTTTTGTTTACCTCACACAGAACATTCCCTAGAAATTAATTCTAGAGAACAATTCTTTATGTATACATTTCAGAAGGCAGCTCAAGGAAAGTCTAAAGAACCAGTTTCTTACAGGCTTCTTATTTTCTCTCTTTTGGAAAATGAGGAAATGTTTTGAAATATTTCACAAAAAAACTTTGGGAAAATGTGGCTACAATAAAGTCAATAAGAACTCTTACTGACTTAATGGATTTAGTGTGAAATACTAAAGCTTATTTTGTAAAACTATCAAGAGACCATAGCTTTGCTTGATAGCATTGCAAAATCATCTATCACCTGTAGCTCTCCGTCCAAGCAGCACTATTCTAGTTTTCTTTCTTTCTTCTGTAGAATACACACACCTAAACACAGTTGCTTCTTTCCCTTCCATCCTATAAATACAGTTTTAATTACTGTTTTTCACTCTTTTTGTCTCTCTGAAAATAATTTCTTTTAACAGAATGATGTCAAGAAATGCCACTAATCTGCTTTTCACTCTTCTGTGAATTATTAACAAGGATGATACTGACCCCAAGGAATCATTACAGTACCTCTTCAGATGAATGTAACTGTTACAGAAGGCTATAGCTAAAACTCTCTATCGTATCCTTAACAGCTGTCATCTTTATAAAAATAAAAGCTTTTCAAATTCATGAACTTTTTTTTTTCTCCTATACCTTACACTAAACTTCTGCACTGAGATTCCTTTTCACTCAGGATTTCAGCACCACGAAATTAGATCCTGCAATATCTAACCTACATTTAGCCAACTGTGAACAATGTCACATTACACCTCTGCCCTGTTACAGAGAAATAATCACCCTTATTTTAGGGAACTCCATGAGTATGCTACTTGCACCCAAATTTGTTTGACAAAATCTGATCACATTTTTGAATTAAGAACTCAAATACATTTCTTGTTTCAGCCATTGAATGCAACAGTAACTGCAGTCCCAGAAAATACTGGTGGAGTTGGTACAGTTCAGATTCTTTTAAAAAAGAAAATAAAGCAAAGTTACTACTACCAATAATAATGAACCCTGTACTATGCACACTATTTTTCATCTAGCCAAACCCATTCTGACTGAGGGTGAAATAATTCAAGAGAGTCAAATAAGCAATCATTTGCTGTATCCTTACTTTCCCATCAGCAGTCACTGCAAACAGAGTCTGTTCACCACCAATTAATTGCACTGGTCGAAGGGTGGCAAGAGCTTCACATGGAGTAGGGACTTTGACCTTTGCTCCTTCAATTCCACCAAGCTGTCCTCTGTGATTATGACCCCAACCATAAATAGTTCCGCTGCCTCCAGCTGAAAGTGTCCAATCATCAGGTCGTCTGCAGGAAATGAAAAACAAAATCTTAAAAGAGCTTTTTAAAAGTCACAAAAAAGGCAGTTTATCATTGTACAACAAAGTATCACAATACCAAAGCAGTAACAGTTGAAAGAAATTACCTATTCATCCACTGGACAAGCTGCTCATCCTGCTCTCTCTTGAAGACATCATGGCACTCATGAAGAACATCCATATTTTCATTATCTGCCATTAATTCTCGGATTTTCTTTGCCACCTGAGAAATATTTTGCATTAAACAACATTATTCCAGTTACCGATTACTCCTATCACAGCTGGCATAAAATAATTCAAACTCAGTGTATCTTTTTACATGAGACACTTTCACATGTTCCATTGAACATTTGAAATATTCCTGCAGTACCTCATCAAGGAAAAGCCGGGGTAAGGGTGTCCTTTTATCGAGGGCCACAGCAACCCTGGATGCCATGCAGTATCTCCTGAACCAGGCCCATTTGTGTGTCTCTGCACAGCAAGGGAGAGTGTCCAACTCCAGATCACAAGCAAGAGCCACAAGTACCTTCAGACCAAAAAAAATTGTTAGAGAGCTATCAAAAATATACAATGAAAATCAGTATGCATTTGATAGAGATGAGCCAGTAGGGCCAGCACAGGCTCAAAGACATGCAAAGTCGCTGAGAGCCATCTCCATTACCCTCATGGATGGGGCAACATCAAGTGTGGCCCCACTATATCACGTGGTTAGGTATCTAATCTCCTCTTTCAATACAAAAATTTTCATAACCTCCCTGTGAAAAACATTAATGGATTAATTACCTTTTCCACATCAAATCCCATGTGCTTAACATTTTACCTTCCATTTCTAAACTAAGTCTCCTTTCTACAATTCAATGAATTTTCAATGTTAAGATAGGTACACCCTATTAGTTTTACTTTTATTCTACAAAGAAGGCTTTTTCTAGTTTTATTCTTCTTGCTCTTCTCTAGACTTCCTCAGCTTGTTTATTTTTACTTTGCAGTACAGGGTCCATTTAGGACATTTTCATTTTTTCCAACTGGATGTAAGAACCTTTAGAGCACTAAACTAACTAAATAGAAATATACAACACTCCTATTAGGAAAACTCAAAATCACTTACCAAGAAGTGTGCTTATAAGATGTTTTTCTGAGTTCCTCTGCCTAGCTAAGTACTCTTTATTTTTCATTTGTGTATTTGATTCTCCTTTTAGAAGCAGTATTCTAATTTTGTCAGTAAACATTACTGATATAGGACTAAGTGAGCTTAGCACATCTCAAAAATATCCCACAACTACTTTAATGTGTTCTTTATTGATTGTCCTGCATTACCTTAAAGAAAGGGCTGTGGAGCAATTGTTTGCCACCTCTCACAATGGGGTCTTCATAGTCAAACTGTCGCTGCAAAGCTTCTGGAAGACCTTTAACCAAAGCAGCTAAAGCACTCCCTGTGAAACTCTAGAGACACCACACAACTAGAAAGTCAGTCATAGTGCATGCATTACAGGAAGTACATTATTTAGATGACTGTGAGAAAACAGAAATAACTTCCCATCCTGCAACTAGCTGTGTGAAATAAATTATTTCTACCCCTTTTTGGCAATTCAAAAAGCACACCTGTTAAGTCATGGAATTAGCCATTTTTTCTTTTCTAAACTGGAGTACCTTTACAGACTTGCAGACCTGTGCAAGAAGACCATTCATTTGCCCATTTCCTATTTTGCCATGAACACAAAAAACGTTGTACATCAGGGCTAGCACTTGAATGTTAATGTGAAAAACGTGAAGAGGAGAGCACCACTGCCTTCTCACCAAAGCTCGTGTTTCTCCCTCGTTGTCCCCTAGGATGCGGTTGATGTTAATGGACTGGCCGAACTCCGTGGTGAGCAGCTTCCGCAGTCTCTGCAAGGCCCACATTCTGTGGCCAGCAGCTAAGGAGAAATAAGCACACAAAGAACATAATTGCTTAAAACCACCATTGTAACTTCAAAAAAACAGACCTAATTTTAAGACTGTACTCACCTAAGGCACTCAGTTGAGCACAAGCTGCAAGAGAAGCTGCCAAGCGAGGAACTATGCTCCGGTTGGAAGCAAAATTTAAGCGGAAATCCAACAAACACGTAACCAAATCCATTGAGGGACATGAAAGAATGCAACGATCTGAGAGAAGGTCTTTAGGGCCTGCAAGAAACAAACAGGAACAACAGAATAAAAAAGCTGGGGAAGGTCTGTTCTCAGACTGAAATAAGAACAGAACACAGGCAGGACTTAGTTGACTAAACACAGCACTCTAGAGGGCTAGCCTGCATGAGTTATCTATTTACTTCCCTTTGAAGAGTCAGGAAGAAAGATGCACTTTCATGACTTAATTTACAAGTCATTCCAGATGACCAGAAGTATCCCCTCTTCACTGATGAAGAGGCAAACTAGAGTGATTACAAATAGTTTTCTTTCTTCTCTATGTACAACTGCACCTCTCAGGACTCAGTTGAAAATGCTTCTTAAGTATGAATGAAAATGTTTTGTTAGCAAAAATGTAAATGAACTATTGAACTTTGGCATGTCAATACCATGCAGTAAGTGCAGTGTAAAAAGCAAACAATAAAATCTGCTCTTACCCTCCTGTAAATGCTGTATGTGATGCCTTACCTGCAGCTGGCATGATAGGATAAACTGTGAATCGCCATCCCCATCCGTTCACAGACCCATCACTGATGAACTTCCACTTCAACTCATCCCCTGGAATTCGCAGCTCACTGGACCAATCTGACCACTCACGACCTGGTACAGCAGGCAAGACAAACACACTCAGCTATACTGTCTGAGCCAACACAGAGCCACTCATCAATAGCAACTGGTTAAAAAGTATAAACATCACACAAAGGCATTGAAGAAAAACAGCTATGTAAAGTTCATGAACATAAATGTAAAGATGTTACGTTAAGTCTTAAAAAGTTCAGAACCAAGTCTTAAAAATTTCAGTTAGCACTGACAGCAGATAGCCTAATACGACAAGTAGGAGGCTCTTGACAAGAGCTTACTAAAATCCCTTGTCCTATTTTCAAATTATCTTTCACCTTACAAAAATATATAATAGCCTGTGGATTAAATTAAGCTTTACAGCTTCCAACCAGGAACCAAACAGAAATATCTCAGTAATGAAACACTTTTGAGGAAAAATGGGTCAACATGAAAAGTCTACATTATGACTGCACAGGCAGTAGCTACTGAGACCCTAGCACATAATGTAGCATATGGGTAGGTTCAACACAAAATTTGATGAGATTAAAAATATTCCTCCAAAACCTACGAGAAATTATTAGTGCCTAAAAAGTAAATCAGAGATACCAAGATTAAAGATGTGAAGAATTCATGCAGTGTCACATACAAAGGCCAGAGCAGGAAACAGAAAGAAAGAGCACCAAGCTATTATTTTGGACATTTGACAGCAGAAGAGCATTTGTCTCAACTGTGTGAAAGCTGAAATTTCTCTAAGTACTACCTGAAAAAGGAAAAAGCTAGCAACATAAGTATCCTTTTCCAATTTGTTAAAATACACTTTGATTACACAGAAATTCACACATGTTGGCAGGGGTGCTAAACACTGAATTTTACACTCCATTCCCTCTTTGGAAGAACCTAACATGCCAGAGATTCTCCACATCCAAAGACACAAGATCAATCTTTGTGTCTACATCCTGCAAACTTTTTAGTTTGAAAGACAGTATCAATTTACACAGGTTTCCTCTCTTTGACTGGCCTAACCCTAACAAGAAGCCAGTCAGAAGCAGGGGCACACTTCACTCAGCAGTCAGGAGTGAATCACACAGGACACTTTTGGAAAGCCCGTACCTGACCGGACGGACACAATCCTGTTGACGCCATCCATTATGGTGAGTGGATCGTGACGCCGCTCGGTGGAACACTGCCGGTCAAACTCCACCCTCAGCCCCTCAGCACCTGAGCAGCAACAAAGAGGTCACACACTTCTACAGCAATCAACACCACAGACAAATGCAGTATTTCAGAAACCCACATGAAATCAAACACAGTTGTTCAGAATTTGATTTAAGGACATTATTTGCCTGTAATTTCTCTGCATTTCAAGGCTTAAATCATGTGGGAACAGGGCTAGCAGACAAAAGACCATACCAGAACATTCAAAACTAAAATTGCAAAAGACAAAAAATGCCTATTTACAGTTATGGCAGATAGCTCTCTGTTGTCTGTAACTTTTGGTAAGTACTAGGTAAATTACTGAAGGAAGCACTAAATGAAAAGACAGCACTAAAACAAAGAAGTATTTCCCTTGCTCAAGATAAGAAGATGAGTTTTCAATTACTAAATCTGAAAAAGACTCAGTCCTTCTCAGCTTCATAACTGAATGGAGAACAGCAGTGATATGCAACTGGAATCACACACAGTGAGCCCAGGAATACACATTGTACAGAACTCAGATTTTCATCAGCATGTAAGAAATCAGCTTCAATAAATACTTTTTTATAGCAACAGGACACGTAACATGGCTTTAAAAATTCAATACATATTTTTTTAAACTAAGAAACAACTCAGTGCAGGCAGGCTTAAAAATATTTGAATCTTTGCAACATAACTCTAAGAATTCTGTACCTGGTATTTTAACTGTGCCACTGGAAGATGTATCATCAGTATATGGATGGCTGCTCTCTACCACAACTGGTTGTGAAGAGAGGCGACCACTTTGTGAATCAGTTGCTACATCTTCTAGTTCTGTGACACAAAGCTCCAACAACATATCAGCAACCTAAGAAAAGAAAAATATACATTTTACAAATTATATGTTTGATTAACCCAAGAATTCTAAGCAAATTACCATTCTTCCCAAATTTAAAATAAATAACTTGGTTTTGGAAATCTGACTCATAAACCATTATATTAACTCAAAAATACTCATTTTGATGGTGTTAGAGCTAGAAAAACTCCTAAAACTAAAGGCCAAAAAACTTCAGTATCCAGTAAATAAATGACAACATAAATAATTGTTTTACCTTACAGAAAAAGCAAACTATTAAATCTAAGCTATAGAGCATACACCGTCATGGAAAGGTGTATGCTCTATAGCATAGAAAAGATGTATAAATATTTAACTAGTATGAAATAGTTAAATTTCACCTGTTTAGGGAGGAAATGCCAAAGGTACTAATCTTAAAAGAGTTTCTAATAAAAATTCTGGCTCCAAAACACAAAAACCCCACACAAACCAAAGCTGTCCGGTTACTCACTATTAATGATAAAAAAACCCCAGAATTAATGTATAAGTGCACATACAGCAGATACATAATTTGACTGGGAAAACTGAAGCCAAACATAAATATACATAGCTAATCACCACAAATTGGGCAGGGGGAGTAACAGTTTTAGAAATCTTAAAAAAAATATATTGTTACTCATTAGGAAAATTACTGGTTGAAAGGTAAAGCTCCAAGAAATAGTAAACAGCTTTCAGTTCATTACTGTACACACATATTCTATAAATAATTTATGACTTTTTACATTCTGCCAGCTATGCAAAAAAAAACCAAAAAAAAACCCCCACACCCATGGATACTTTGTAAAAAGTTAGAAGCTTCAATGCATGAAATGTACATCTTAACAGTTCAGAAGATTTATTGTATCATTAACAATACAATATACTTTACAGCATGCATTACAATGTGCATTACAGCATTTTTAGCTAGCAGTAATGACTGCATCAATTTGAAAAATAAACTCAGATGCAAAAAAACCATAATGGAAGTTTTTAAACAACATTCTACAGATTGAGTAAATAGACCTTGGGTAATTCAGCTTCATTCCAATACCCACCAACACTTGGTCAATACACAAATACATTCTATCTTAATGTGTAATTGCAGCATGAAAAATTTAGAAATTAGTCTGACATCTGCAGCAGATGGATATCATTCACATAATATTTCCATTAAAACAGTTAAAGCTCACATGTATTTAAGCTCAGCTCAAATTTTCATGTGCAATAAGTTTCTCAGGATGCTGAACTGCACTTCCATTACAAGAAAGTATTCCAGCAAGCTAGTAATAAAAAGGGCACAGTTAAAATGCAACAGAAACAAAACCTGACCTGTGGGTAAGCTGTGCCCATGCCAGACAGCACAGCTGAGAGAACATCTCTTCCCTTTTCACCCGCTCGGTTGGACACCGCAAGCTTTAGCAGGTCAACCATGACTCGAGTGTCATCTGGTACCAGGAGACTTGTAAACTCATCCAAGTACTGTGGTTCTGGGCCAGACACCTTACTCTGGCTTTCCACATCCTACAAAACAAACAGCAAACATCCCTCTGTCTTTGCACAGATTTTTAAAAATGCAGTCATTTACAGAGTAACTTTTAAAGCACAAAACCCAGAAAAACTGCTTGATAAAAGCATGGTAAGGACTTAAGTTTTGAGAAGAGTATTGACAACATTACTTCTTTGGTTTTTGTCATGGTTTCTGCAATAATACTGGCAGCTCCAGGATCATCTGTGACTGGAATGAAAGGACGGGAAGAGGCAGCAGCAGCTGAGGGAGTTACAGCAGATGGTGTCACGGCATCTTCTGAAGGAACAACCTATCCAGAACAAATAATAACTAATGAAATCTTCAACAAGACACTGTAAAACCTTTAAGAGTTTAAGTATTTATCAGAAGGTCTAGTGCTCAAAGACAGCAGCAATTTAAAAACAGCCATAAGTTCAAAACCAACAGATTCACTGCCTGTATTTTTAGCTTCTATTTTATTTTCCTAGTGTGCGTACAACAGCAAACACTCCCCTCAGTGCCAGCTGCTACAAAAAACATCAGTGCCTGCAAAAAGGTCTACAAAGCAGAAGGCAAGCCCTGACAATACATATCAATATCACAGTCTGTAAATGCAAAAGACCTCTTCGGTAGCAAGCCTTTGCTGTTTCCTGCTTTTGTTAGCAGATAGGAATCAATATAGTTGAATTTCATCCAGGGCCTCATGTCTACATCAGTTATCTAAGTTTACGACTAGATTTCATTAAATAATGGTCAAATATGCTGCTAGTCGTGACTTCTTTTTAATATCACTCCTGTAAAATGAATTCAATATCTCTAAGATATTGCTAGAAATCATCACTATTGCATTTAAATGACACAATGCTTTCTGAAAGTTCAAAACTGATTTTACACTAAAATTTCAGTTTTTTCAAATCTGACATGTGCAGAGAACCTAGTCCTGAAATTGGAGCATGAATAAAATTTTTAATCTCTACTACTATCAGACTAATTGAGATATCTGTCAGCTTTACAGTTAAAAACTAATGAAGAAAAATAAGTGACACTTTACCTCCCCTCTCCTGTCCTGCCATGGGTTTGGGCTCAGCCTCTCCTCAATATCTCCCACAAGCACACACTCATCTCCATTTGCAGGGCTTCCTGCAGAAGTGGCATCTGATGGAGGGGCTGGTGATGAAGAGGGACATTCTACTGGTGCAATCATACTTGCAGGCATCAATGCTCCAACAACTGCATCCCTGAAATCATTTAGGATGGATTAACATAAACCTAATTATACTCCCTTGTTGAACTTGAAAAACATTATTAGCTTGTCTTAAGAAAATAAGGTAAGGTTTCCAAGCTGTAGAATCTAGAGGGTAGTTCACTGTTATTCTCCTTTGGGCATGATGCTTAAATGTTTAACATGAGTTTCTCTTCATAAATTTTAGCACAAATACTCTGTTCTCTACTAACAATGTTGGCACTGCAAAGTTTTATCGTTATTTTCACTCTGCCCTCTACTGTTTCCTCCATATCATCCATCATGATTTTCTTACACAGCTTCTACATTATTTATTTGAGCATTTCTGAATGAATTATTTTTCCCCCAGGCAGTAGAAACTTCTTTAAACATAACACCATAAAGCTAACATCAGCATCAAAAGAAAATTTAGATGAAGCTTAGGCCCATCCTGAAGAGCTAAAACTTGTTAAAACAATTTATACCTGATTTAAGAGTCCCTAATAGATGGTAAGCTATGTCATCTTTTGCTCTGGACCAGAAAGAATGTTTCCATGCCTACCTGGCATACATGATCTGTAATGCTATCAGTATGTGAGACAATGCCTGCTGTTTGGCAACGTTCCCATCAAGTGACAGGAGAATCTTAGCAAGGGAAGGGCGATTTGGCTTGGAACTGTTTGCCCCACTGATTTTGTTACTGGCAGCAGAAGAATCTGCATCTGAAGGAACACCTAAAAAGAGGCGGGGGGAAAGAGAAGGTAAGCACTTTTTAATGGTATAATACATAAAAGGACATGGTTTATCTAATTTCTTGTTAAATCAGAAGAGATGACTGAAACTACCTCTACAGGAGATTCTTAAACTGCAGTGCTTACAGTTACAATATTAAAGTTAATACTGTGGCTTTCCAACAAGGGCTTTCATAAAATAGTATTTGATCTTGTTACTCACTTATGAGGATTAAGGCAGTAACAGACAGAAATATTTTAGTGATCAGCACCTAAATCAAGTTTTACTTACACAAACATTCTGAAATAACAATAATATTATTAGTTACAAATTGCTTTGGTCATGAAAAAGCTTAATTGCAAGATGTTTGATGCTTTCATATTCAACACAAAACACTGCTGTTTTGATTCCCTAATTCTTAACTCACTTACCTTAGAAACAAGAGGTAATGTGTAAGATTAATACTAGTGCAGCATTCATCTATCATTACCTCCAGAAAGAGAAACTCCTTAGGGTGTTTGAAACAGCATGTTGCATTTTCATTTAAAAGTTCCACTTTCATGAAGAGTATTGGTTGGGCTTTTTTTTTTTTTTTTTCACCAGAGGTGTATTTTGTTGTTTTGTGATTTTTTTAAAACCATTTTCTTTTGCACTCTTCTATTGCTTATTAAACCACACACAAAACAAACACTCCAATGGCAGTAGGGGAAAAACAATGTAAGGAAACAAATACCAACCAAGATAAGAAGCACCTAAAGGGTCCCTCGCTGTCTGGAAAAGGACTGGCTCATGAACAGATGGTGTAGCTACGTCCACCGTTGTCCATGCTACACTGTGGGAAGACCCACAGGCAACCCGAGTGATTTTCTGGCCCTCCAAGCCCTGGACAAGAGTGGGTTTTCTATTGACTGTGGTAGTTCCATTGCCTTGCTGCCCATGGTCATTGTCACCCCAAGCATAAACCTGCCAGGAAAAATTTCCAAGTATTACTTGGCTTCAATGCTTATCTCAATTAAGTGCTTTCTTAAAAATTCCTAAAAAGAATGTTTGTGATGCTAGTAATGTAGGACACTTCAGAAAATCTATTGTCATGACATTCCCCACCTTCATTAAATAATGCAGGCATTATCATACAGTAAAAGAAAAAGAAAAAAAAAAACAAAGCAGGCATTTTATCAGATAATTCATAAATTATCACCAAATTACAATTGGTCAGTTGATTCATAAATGACTCAATGTTCACAGTAAGTTAGAAGAATTGCTTAGTAATTATATTGGAGATCTGAAACAATATTATGATAAAGCTGAAAAAATCTGTCCAGAATACTGACTGCTGCTGCATTTCCAGAGTAAGAAGCAGAAAACTGATAATGAGATAATAGAAGGAAAACACTACAAAAGCTACTGTGACAAAAATATTTCAACTCGGATACTTGTATTTTAAATACTAATACTTTTTAAATTACAATCATGCTTATATTTATGCCGGACTTTTAAAAGCAAATAAATATAATTAGAAAATTTTATTTCATTTTGTCAGCACCAATACCATTATACTTTCCTTCCTAAACAGTTTATTCCTTTCTGCATGGGGGAAAGGAGGGTGACACACAACATACCTGCCCAGTGTCAGTCACTGCCAGACAGTGGAGTGCTCCCACAGCCACGTGCACAATCTTTTTACCCCTCAGTCCTTCCACAACCTGTGGCTTTCGTACATGCACATCTGTGCCATGGCCTAGCCTGAAGTAGTCACCCTTACCCCTGCAACAGAAAGCAAATGTAACACTCAGAACAACTGGACTGTCTACACATTCCCCTTCCATGCAGGTTCCCAACTGAATATACTTCATATATCACTGCCTGAAACACACACACACACACCCCCCAACTAGCAAATGCTTCAAAACTGAATCCCAAAGGCAGGAGAATGAGGATAACTGCAGTTCTATTACACTGTAGCTTCTCACCTCAATACAGAAGAGCATGATTATGACTGTTTTGTATGCAAAGCAACTGGTATTACATTTCATTTCCTCTGCTGCAGAAACACTGCAATTATAAACACTTTCAAAATTCATGTGGATTGATAAGACTTGGGCATATTTAACTACTGAAGGTAAACCTAACAACAACAGAACCTTTAACCTAAGTCTGCTCCCATGGAAAAAAAATACACAGGGAACTAAAATGTTTTCAGAAATGAGATTTTTTTTCACATTGTTGGAAGCCTCAATATAAATTCTGAAGTCTCCATAATTTAAACTCATCCAAAATTGTTATATACAAATGGCACTAAAATAAAATAGCATACACAAAAGTAAACACCTTAAAATGCTTCCACCAAGAATGTAAGTAAAGAACAAAAAAACCCTGATATTTCTTCCACTATGTTTTTAGTAACCACTCACTCAGTTCTTTTGCTCACCACCAATTTTTCTGAAGAAAGGTTATATTATGCTGGAGAGAAACATGATATAGAGTACTGTTATCTACCTAAAGTTATAACCCAGAAGTGATTATTTTTTTTCCTCAAACAATTACAAATTCAAAAAGAATAAAAGTTTAAAAGCAATTCAGCCATCCCCAGCTGAAACAGACCCAAAAATCTCCTTGCAGACCTGTAATGTCATGAAATAGCTGTAGATTTTTGACTAGACCTAACAGTGTTAAGAAAAACTAGGGCAAGGAAGGAACGAACAAAAAGTTTAGCATGAGTTCTTAATTTAAAAAAAAATAAACACTATCAAATTATCTTTCCTCTTGCTACTTTTGTCTCNAAAAAAAAAAAAAACAAACCTGGAGGGTGAGCAAGAAAGAATACAGTTTCCAATGTTCACTCTGAAAAACATCTCTGTTAAAAACGTCTCTTCCCTTTAACAATAGTAATAACTTATAAAAATGAAAGCTTTGAGGATTTCTCTTTCTGTTATTCAGCAACTCCTGACAACACAACAATGACTGGTTTAAGTCTACTTTGATATACATGAAACAGGTCACAGTCTTATTACACAAGGATGGGGTAAGACCTTGATCTGATCAGTGCTCTGAAGTTGACCTGCAATGCAGTAAGCTTTCAGATTTTACAAAAAGGTTTATAAATTCAAAAAGCCAGATTTGTGTGCAAAACAAAGCAGAAGCAAGCAGGCAAATAGGAGAAAAATAGAACCATATCTGAGTAGCTCTCAGTGATCATCTCATGCCAATTCTTGCTCAAGGCATCATTGCTGACAACTCAGTGGCCTTCTGAGCAGCACAAGCTGTTGCTGTGCTCCTGTGTTCCCCAGGAAGTTCTTCCCATCTGCTCTGAATTTCAGCTTACTTCCTTACTCTCCTGCATCCTTACTCTCTCAAGTCTCTGCTTTAGCTGTAGGCTTCATAGTCCAAGCTATGGCTATCAAGTTTTCTTTTTTGCTCTCCACTCTTAACATTCCTCTTTACATGTCTCGCAGTGACCAAGAAAGAAATTATCTTCCCTTTCTGCTGCTAATTCAACAGGAGCCAGGCATTCTAACAGAGTACATCAAACAAGAAAGCATGCTACAGTGTTAGAGTGACTGAATGGATGCAGCTCGCCTGGAAGAGCTGCCAGTTTAAAAGACAAAGCACACAGGTAAGGCACAAATGGAGTCAAAAAAACATTAAATACAGCACAGAGCAACTGCTTTGTTAATACTTCCTGGCAAATGTAACATACCATGTCCATACCACTCCTGACTTGGTCAGTGCCAACGAGAACTGTGCACCACACTCAATCTGACAAACGCCTTGGCCGTTCAGTCTTTCGATGTTCTGAGGAATGTTGCATCCTTCACTGCCTCCTCGGCCCAGTTTTCCAAAATCACCATCACCCCAAGAAAACACCAAACCTAACAAACATCAAATTGCAGGTGAAACAATGATCACAGTATTCCCTCATGCTAGAAAGCTTCTGAAACAAGATACCCCTACCTTCATCTGTCAAAGCAAGAGTCTGAGCATCTCTGCTTCCACATGCAACCTGAATGACTCGGTGGCCAAGGAGCACTTTAACCTGCAAAACAGAAGGAAGAAGTTTTCAAAGAAATTATGTTTTAAAACCTTACAAACATGTCCAAGGTCTTATGAATCATCTTGGTCATTGTGCCCAGACTGAGCAAAGAACTACCCAGCCATGTCCAGAATTCAACATTGCTACATGGCAGCTTCCAGCTATGCATCAAAGTAGATGCAGCACATGAATGCTGAAAGCAGCACTTGCCATTTTACATCACTTCCCAAGAAAGAGACTGGATCTTTTTGGCTTTTCTGAAATAGCTTTACTTTCACTAGAAGTACAGGTACCAAAACCTAATTTAGATCACTCCAAAACAATGCCTTCATGGCTTTTGTTACTTTAGCTTCATGCTGCTCTCATTTGTTAAACACGTTTGCATTTCATCAGAAACCATAAACATTGATTTTACCATCTTAGGCTTCAGCTGTGTGGTATTATCTCCATGTCCTAGTCTTCCATACTCCCCAAGACCCCAGGTATACAGTTCCCCACTAGAGGTAATAGCAGCACTGTGGGAACTGCCACAGGCAATATCACGGATGCGTTTGGTCTTCAATGCTTCTATCAGCCTGGGTTTATCACAGTTCCTGGAGAAAATGAACAACAAATCCATTGTGTTAATCATAAAATAGCCACACAATATACTCCAACTGTTGCAATACACATTGTGTAATCACTAACAGTAATCTCAAGATAAAGTAACATGCAACACTCTGATTCCAAGATGTACTCTATAGCAGCACCATAAATACAAGGTTTACACTATTTTAATGTACTTTGAAGTTCATTTAAAGAATATTTTATGTGTATGCCGCCAAACTTAGGTGAGAAATTCAAAATCAATCAATTAAACATCACATAATAGAAAGTGAAAACCAATTTCCTGTCACTGCCCAAAGTTGAGTGAGTTATTAGCACTGGACACACAGTAAGATTAAAAGATGACATTCCCATTCCAACTTTGCTCTTCACAACAGAGAAATCAAAACTAGAATTTACTGTTAGACTTCCATGGGAGTACTGCTAACATTTATTCTTCATGTGGCTACAGTGTTCTCTTAATTCCAAAAAAGGATTCAACTCAAGATTTCCTAATACTGGCATACCAGAACCACTAATAAGATTCTACAAAAATATGCATGGTCTCTGGGAATATTTCTACTATAAAATGCCCTCACTTTCAGTAAAATTACATAAAACATGAGTCAGTTGAGCAATAAACAGTAATACTGCTCTCATCTGGACTTCCCTTTTCATTAGTCTGAGCCAGCCTTATAAAAATTTATTTGCTGTAACATATTAACCATCTAATTTAATTTTCATGTATTATGGGCAGGTCCTCAAAATATATAAGAATGACAGAAGTATTTACCAATGGGCTTTGTTTATCAGCGGTTTTTTTTTTCAAAATACTGTTCTGTGGGTACGTACAAAGTAAAATCTTAGAAAACTAAAATTTTTCTTAGAGCTGTCTTGTGGAAGATTAAACTACTATTACTAAAAAGTGGAAGAAGTTTATTTCTGGCTAACAAGTCTGTGAACTGAAGTCTAAAGAAAGGGCTATAAAATGACAGCTTAAGTTATGAACTGTTACAGCTGTTACAGCTCAGGAATACAAAATTGCTACTGTTTTACCCCTCAAGGCACTTCTGAAAACCATACCTTATCAAAGTAAACAAAAACTGCATGTTTGAAAGTATGGAATTTCATCAGTGCAATTTAAAAATACTAGTTAAGACTTTATTCATCTTTCTAATTATTATATTAATTGAATACCTCCTTTCTAAATGGCTGAAGCCTGCTACAACTGCTGCACCATAAATTGGAAGATACTGTGGGAAAAAAAGTCTTCTCATAAAATATTTTTTTATTCCTACTGTATTAACAATACTGTTGCTGTCAATAGTGGTGGTCAGCTGTGCTGCAACGTTCAACACAAATCTTTTACTGAAACACAGACAAATTTGGTATCCTTACATTCGACTGAAGTGACCAAGTTTTCCATCGTCTCCTTCACCCCATGAAAACACCTTTCCATCAACAGTCAATGCCATAGCATGCCGGCCTCCTGAAATTGTAAACATAAATTTACATTTTTGAGCTTCCAAACAGGCAGCAGGTCTTAGCAACAATTTAACACTGCTGTTCTTCTACAATGCAATGTATGAGCCTTTCAGCTCCATTGACATTATTTATTTTCTTTGGAGCTTTTATGAGATTTAATTTAAATTTTAAAAAAATTGTGACAGGAGGTCTCCTGGCACACACCAAACCAATAATCACTCAATTTTATTTTCAGAGCTGCAAGAAAAAATAATGAGAAAAACAAACCCACCATTTGGAAATATTAAAAATGAAAACACTTCTTTCAACCAAATGGAAACACCAAAGTTATCTTCCAGCAAATAAGAAAACTTGTATGGCCTAAACTCACAGATTTTAATAACAGAACCATTAGATTTAATCTGACATCGTATACAACAGACAGAATTCAATAACCTGTATGTATTTAAAAAAAAAGAATCTGATATGCTAGGATATGCTGATATGCTATCACAGCACCCAAGAAAACTGCAAAGGAACTATTTTCAGGCTTAATATGTTACATTTATGTATATAAGGACAGCAATAGTCAGTACCTGAGTGAACAGCCACCTTCTTTACCACATAGTTGCTGAGAGCTGTAATCTGGCGGGGAATAGGCACAGTTCCACTAGATATTCCTAAACCCAGCCTTCCATTTGTGGCTTCTCCACAGGCATACACTTTACCCTCTACAGTCACTAAAACAAAAAGTTTGAAACACCATTAGTATTTCACAATTCAAAATCCGCTTCTGCCCTTATATAATTACATTTATTTTAAACTTATGTTACCTGCAAAAAGGCTTTTGGATCCTCCAGCTACTTGCACAACATTCAAGGCAGAGAGGGTTTCAGAAAAGGAAGGGACTTTTATCTAGAGCAGGCAGGAAATAGAAACCATTACAATTCACTTCAATGTTTTACACTCTAAAAAGAAGAGCTCTTAAGTGATAAACCAGTTAATCTAAACAGGTACTTCCAGATGCTTCAGCCATGCCAATTAATATTACACCAGGCAAAGGACAAAAACCAACTCACAAAATTTAACACTGAAACTATGACAAATATAAAACCTGAGAAAAAATGAAAGGCCATATAAACAAGCACTTTCTTTTAGTAAAGTTTTCTTGAGAAAACTGAAGAATACAGGAAAGGTTAACTTTCTGATTCTTCATGGTACTCTATAGATACAATACTGTACTTTCACAACATCAATTGAAGAAATGCTCTGAACATAATTTTCAGATTAATGAATGATATTTGAAATTGATTAAGCATTTGTGATGCATCTCATCTTGTATTATATTAAAATTACATGTAAATGGCTGCACACTGGGCTGAAATTCCTACTGTACAATTGCCAGGTACAAGTAAAGCATAAGAAAGTTCACCAAAACTTTTATTTTATGTGTGCAAACTCAACAAGAACAGAACATGTTGAATGTTACACATTTTTTAAACAATTAGTTCATTATCATCTAAAACAAATGACTGAGTGGCTGCTAAAAATCAAGCCAGATTTCAGAGTACCAACCAAAATGCAAATTTTCTCCAATTTTCCACTCAGCAGACATCTACATGTCTTAACACTAAAAAGCCACCAAAACCTAATATTTGTAACTAATTTTAAATTGTGTAATTCATACATTTTATTTTTCACTGTTTCTCTCTTGTACTTAAATGTGAAAATAACTTACCTTGGAACCTTTTAGCCCTCCCAATTGGTCTTTGTCATTCAATCCCCAAACAAAAACTTTGGTTCTTATTGTAGCTGCTGATTCAAGCCCAGCTGCCTTCTTTCTGACAAGACTGAACATATTGAGAAAAGAAAACACAGTCAGTTTAGCAAACAGCATGCTGTAGCATAGACATCTTTTTATTGCATTTGCTGATTTTTACTCTTTGGAACAGTTTCAGGACTCAAACTGCACCACCACAGTTGAAAAAAAAAAATGAAAAAAAGAACACCAAGCTAGAATGTTTTGCTGAGCAGTGGCATGTATCATGTATATGTACTGCAAAAGGGGATGAGTCATACAAAATGTTACACCTCACCAGTGTGATCATCTCAGAGAATGCATTTCTCTGAGACAAAGGATCTATCTTATAATTCCAAAACACTAAGATACTGATTTCTCATTACTACCATTCAACCTAATTAATGTGTTCTTCCTCCAATCATCTCCAGATTTACAGGACTAAGTTATAGGCACTAAGGTTCTTTGCCATTTCCCCCTGCCTTCACCACTGCAGTTACCTACCTCCCAGTGTTAGCTCTATCATCATCCTCTTCCTCATTATCAGAAGCCAGGAAAGGGACTGCAGCCAAATCTTCATCCTCAGCACGTATACGTCCCAGTATGCTGAGGCCATGTATTTTGCAATCAATGCCAGAGCTTCTGCACTGCTTGATTGCAATCTCAATATATCTGTGGTACTAAGAAGAAAAATAATTTATTTACATCTTTTGGATTCTATGTAGCTTCATAAAACATAGGAAAGCATTAGAACTCTTGCTTGAATTTGTCACTTTAAGAAAATGAATCTGTCACTTTAAATGCTTGTCATTTCAGCTCTAAATAATTCATGCTTTATCATTAGCATATGGCCTCATTCATATAAGAAATTTCACTCCCCATCTCATAGAATTCATTATGCATTTCTCCTTGCTGTTGCTACAAAAGATGAGAACTGCTATCCAAAATCATTCCCAAAATTTAAGTTTATTGGCATGTCTTATTGGTTCACAGGTATATTGGATTACTAATCAATTAAAAAAAAACCCCCTTAAAATATCTAAGTCCATTATAGCGTTACTTTGTGATTATGGTAAAACTTTTTAGAATAATTAACTTGACTAACTTGCCAGAAACACTGCTAAGTTAAGAGGAAAAATAAAATACCAGGTTTTAATGTTCACAACAATACTTTTCATCCATCTCTTGCAGCACAATATTTTTCTGTTGCACACAAGAGTAATTCTCACACGTACTTCACTTACTTCAGTACAATCACTGAGTAGAGGCACTGTGGTGTCTGTAGGATTTATATTGATTGTCTTTAGCTCTATAAGGTTATTTAAGGAATTACCCCCTAGAAAACAAAACACAGAATGAAAAACTTTTTAGGATATGGTGTTTGTTTCACAAACAGGCACTGTGCATGTTGAACAGATTACTATGTTAACAAAAAACAGATAAATACCTGCTGTTGGGTGCAAACAAAAATATTTTTTACTTTCTTAGAAAACATACACATACCTGAAACTACAACTAAGGAGGGCATGTAGCTGCTGTCTGCAGGGTCCACTATCATCTTTAGTCTGTGAACAAGAACATCTGGAAAAATCTCCAAGCGAATCCAGTGCTAGTGGAAACACAGAATTTTCATTTTTAGTAGTATTGTTACAACCACCATATGATTAACAAGAATATGTATGTGATGTTTTTATGTGAAGAAAGAACAGAAAACATCTCTGAACGGTACACAACAGCTGCAATATATGGCAACTGGCCAAAGGGAAATGACCTCATCAACTTCTTGCTTGTCCTATGTACGATTAGAAGAGAAACAGCTGTAGCAAACAATTTATTTCAGCCAAGACCAACACCATTGAGAACACAGAAAGCACAGTACCACTGGGGGTTAAGTAATGGGACATAATGTAAGTACTAGGCTACAGTCTGTAGAAAACCTGGAGTAAGGGTACTTGGGCATATTCTCAGCATGGCCATCAACAGAGCATCAAAAGGCACAGGACAGATACCCAGCTGCAAATCCAGGTGCCTAGGCTGGCCACAAAGCACTGCTGCAGGCCAGTGAAACTGATAAACCATAAACTAAGGAATAATGCCTTTTATAAATTATCTGGCTGCAGGAGTCAAATGTACATTAAGTAACTTTGCCAATAACACCAAACCAGTGAAGCTGTTGACTCCCTCCAAGGCAGAGAGGCTTTGATAGACCAGAGGGCTGAATAATCACCAATTGTATGAAATTTAACCAGGGCAAGTGTGGCATTCTCCATCTGGAATGTGATAATCCTGCTTATACTTACAAGCTGGGGGATGAGAGGCTGCAGAGTGGCCCCACAGAATGTGGGATAGGGGTTCTAGTGGATGAACAGCTGCACATGGGTCACCAGTGTGCACTCACAGTCCAGAAAGCCAACTGCATCCTGGGCTGCATCAACAGAGCAGTGACCAGCATGTCAAGGGAGGAGATTCTCCCTCTCTACTCTGCTCCTGTGAAACCCCATCTGGAGTGCTTCAACCAGCTCTGGGGTCCTCAGCACAAAAAAACCCCATGGACCTGATAGAGTGGATCAGAAGAGGGCCACAAAAGCAATCACAGAGATGCACCACCTCTCCTACAAAGACAGGTTGAGTGAGTTGGGGCTGTTCAGGCTGGAAAAGGGAAGGCACTGGTGAAATCCTTTTAAGCATAAGCAAGTATACTAGAATAAAGCATTCAGGGCTTAAAGTTACCTTTCCTTGTGAACCAGAAGACTGCCAGCACTGCTCACTACCATCAATAAGACGGGAAGCCTGATTGACAGAGGATGAGACATTCAAATTCTTGACTATCCTCGACCAATCATCCAGTAACATTCCCCGTTGGCTACTGTGCCGTCTCTTCAGCTGCTTTCCAGAACGCCCACTGAACACAGGAGACTGACCTGCAGGGTTAAGTGACACATTTAGCATGCACCTCTCAAAGAAAATTGCTTCTCTGAAGCCCATAAGCAGGGTGAAAGGAAATGTAACAAATCCAACATTTTGGGTATGTAGGCTACATTTAGAACGCAGGCACATGTTGTGTATGTAGTACACAACACTGGTGCTTAAAGGGTGTAGCTCCTTTTTTTAAAGGAGTTTTAACTTTCCAAGCTCTTGACTAGACAGTTAGTTGAAAAGGTCCTTCCCTTTAAAATACAGATTAAAATTTACGATGATATGTAATTCAAAATACAGGCCCACAGCACACCAATTTTTTACACCACTACAGCATATGAAAAACACGCAACTAAACTTCAACAAAAATCCCCTACCAAAGAATAGAACACTGGAAAATTCAAAGTTCCAGAAGAAGGGGGTTTAGTGAGATGTAGATTTCCTCCCTGCAAAAACCTTACTTTCACCACCCTTCACTGATTTTGTAGCATCTAGAAATCTTGATGAAAAGAATATTGTAACTCCTCTGCTCTACAACACAGGGCAAGGGGAAGGATTACAGATTCACGCCATTCTAAATGCACAGCCATATCAACTGACTTATTAAATTAATGTCTTCCTTGCCCACACAACCCATGTTCACAATCTCTAGGGGGGAATCAGGTTTGTTCATTTTCCAAAACAATTACACTGGTAATGTGTAAATACAAAGAAATTTAGTCCAGAAGTCAGCATCATCCTGCAAATATCAGGGATAAGATTAATTGTTAGACAGATAGATGGAAAAGAAGTAAAACGAAACATCAGGTAAGTTTTGCATAACAATGCAAAGCCCAAAATTTTTTGAGCTAAAATGGCTGTACCTGTTCTTGCCCTAGAGAAAAAAAGTCTGATTATGACTCTTAAAAGGCTCCCCTTTCCCACTACACTCCTCTGGAGCCTCCACATCACAGAGCTAATGAGGCAACAGCCATCACACACCAACAGGCAAAATAGCTGAAGAGCAACTGAGACATAAGAAGGATCTTAGGTATTTCCAGCTGCCTCTGGCACTATGAGAATTCTATTCATCTACATCTAGGCTGACAGAAAAAGGCAGGAGGATTAGAAAATTACACATTTTATTCTTGGTGTAAGTAAAAATTCCATTCTGACATACATGTAGAGTTACTGTCACATACACATTTTTTAAACTTTTTAACACTACAAAAAAGGTTTAGGGGTTAATGTTGTAGTCCATCACATGCAATTGTAGCAATGCTATAAATGTTTTTTTGTCTAGGGGGTCAATCTGAACACTAATTTCATCATATTAGGGAGCTGAAATTTAAAACTGTTTTTTTCAAAACAACTTAAATGCATTTTAAATTAATCTAAGAGACAGACTGCAAAACTTACCGGGTTCATTTATTCTGCCAAAAGTATGTCGGGTGTTATGCTTCCTGGTTTTAAAACACGTTTCACAAAAGTCAAAATCATCACAGTTTCTGCATTTGAATCTAGGCCCATTGATAGGAAACATCTGACAGCCATCACACCTGATTTGACAAGAGAAGAACAAGTCTACATATATGTGGTACAAGTTACTTCTTAATGAGACAAGATAGCAGAATCAAGACAATAAGATAAAGGATGACCCCTATACATAAGATAAAAGTAAATCATCACTTACGTGACTCCAGGATGAATGCTGGGAACCAGTTCCATTTCTGACAACAAGCCAGTCCAATGCGACTGTTGAGGAAAGTCTACAATAACATCTTTTCCATTGGCACTAAATGCTGTGACAAAAACGTGGAGAAAACACAAGGTGTGGCAAATCTCTATAAAATGAAGCCACAAGTCCTTAGAGTAGCACTCCATTTCAATTCTTCTACTCTGATTTTTTCTTAATTTTGTTTAGAAGCTGTTCCCAAGCAAACACGTACTTCTAAGCACAGATACAGTATGACCAAAATCTGTACCTCTTCAAAGAACCTGTGTTCCACAGGTTACTTCAATTACATCCCTTACAGCCTGACACCAGTGCATCCCACTTTCTCCTCACTTCCTTATGAAGCTTTCAAGCTACAATTAATTCTTAAAGGAAAATCATTTGTGGTTCATCCAAAGTGTAAAAGAGAACTACAACTGGAAGCTGCACAGATGCTAAAAAGACTTTTACTGTGTGCAAATGAAGTGGCTCAAAAGCAGATGGACCGGCTAACAAAATGGGCTGCCACAAAGCACATTTCTATGAATTCACCACAGACTTCAAATGCATTCTATATTCTCTAACATCATACAATACCCCACAAACAGTGTGGTATTTAAGTGTGATTTTTAAGTGTGTCTAGAGGAAAGTCTGCATGGTCTTGAGCTTCTTACTGCCCCATGTTGAACACACATTACCTTTGACGATGCCCACGCTTCGGTGAGTGACTGATCCCCATTTGTATTTGGGTGTGGTGACAGAGCTTTTCACACGCACTTTGTCACCTATCTTGATATGAGAGGCAGAACTCTGCGGTGGGAATCCTAGCAGATGCAAGAATAAATGGATAGTGAGTGGGGTTTCCCCCTCCAAAACTACACCTCCCTTAGTCTACCATTCACTTTTTCAGTTAAAAAGCAGTCAGAAGTGAACTCACCTAAAAGCTCAACATGGATATATCTGACCCAGTAAGTACCACCCTTTTGTTGCCAATCGCACTGCACGTTCAGGTCATGCAATCCATCTCGATCCAATTTAATAACTTTGCCTACATCTCCTTCACAAACCTCCTCATAGGTTCTGCAGCACCTAACCATCATCCCCACCTATGGAAAAAGGACAACAGAATGCAATAGATCTGTAAAGGCTTTAGTACCAAGAGGAAAGCAATTTCTATATTGCTTTTGATCATCATACTTACCTGAATATTCTCCCTAACATAGACAGCATAGTCATCATTGCTTAAGAAATCAGCTCGTTTCTTATAGGTCTGGCTCTCTGTTACAACAGCACCATTTGACTGGAAAAAAGTCCAAAATAAATATAAAATAATTACAAAATTTGTTTTCGATTCAGATGAATAAAATTGTTGGCAAAGACTGAAGATAATCCAACAAAAATAAGCCCATACAATATCCCACCTGCACACCAAAATGGGAAAAAACTTCAACAGGTTCAACTATAAGGATAACATTTATGATCTTGATTTTAAATTAAATTGATTTTGATTTTAACTAAACTAAATTAACTTGATTTTAAATTAAAATTTACTTCCCAAAATTAGGAAGGATTACTTCCCAAAATTAAATTTAATTTACTTCCCAAAAATAAAGGAACATAGATGCAAATTTTCAAAATGTTTGAAGGAAGATGCAAGTTGCTTTTACGAGACCTGATTGCCAAGGAAAATCAGAACAGAGGATTTGTCACTACTCTAATTAGCCTTGAAGATACACACTCACATTCCACTTCTTAGTATATTTGTTGGGAGAGGAAAAAAAATTTAAAAAAAAAAAAGTCCCGAATGGTAATCTCTAACCTAAAGCTTACTAACTTTTCTTTAGATAGTACAATGAGATTTAAAGTACTCCTTTAGAAAATCACTAAATTGTATTTATTAAAAATTATTCCTTTCAAGATTTGATGAGCTCAATTTTTTTTAAGAGAACTACTGCATTCCAGCTGTAAGGACAATTTTCAGAAAACTGTTCTGCTCTGAGTATTAAATTGTTTATTTCATTAAAGGCAATATATAGGAGTTTTTCACTGTAATACCAATAAAGATACCAAAAGCTGTCAAGTTAATTTCCTTCAAAACACAATGCATTAATTTCAATTACAAAATTCCCCACATGTAAGAAAACTCAACTTAAGTCCTTCAAGGATAAGCAGAAATATGAGAGCCATTTAATTTTATTGACAACTTATTTTTTGAAACAATTCTTGAAAGCCAACAGAAGCCTAATATAAATTCACATTAAAGCTATCATAGTCAATAGGCACTGTCATGGTAATTTTATCATCAGTAAGTGGAAAAAGTTTTTATAAGGAAAAGGCTAAGTTATTTAATATACTTTTTTGCCTTTTATTCACTAGTTCTTAAGTCCTTCCTCGTAGGTAACATATGTCTGTTTTTCAGACCAAGGGAAAGGAAAAGGGAGAACTCCTTTACCAATATTACACTATAACATCAACTATTTTTGTAGAAATTAAGAGCATCTATCAGAGATACTTGGAACTATGACCAGTGAAACATCTACCTGCATTCTGCTCTCCCTTATGCTAACTCACAACGTGTTTATAGATTATTCTCAGTTGTTCTATGTCATGTCTTAGAAATACAGGGCAAACATGATCCTTGTTACTGTTTTAAAAGCTTGGGACACCAGGCTGTCCTTGTACTCTCGCTATTTTCCCAAAAAGGGAAGAATTACAAAATTTGCAGCTAGCTAGCATAACTTAAGTTAACTAAGTTAATACTCACAACAGGACAAGCAGCTTCAGCTTCTTCCACTTCTTCTGCTATTTCCTCATCTGAATATTCATCGGAGATAGTATCAGCATCAGAAAGATCTGTGATTTGAACATCAGGGTGATCCAACAACCAGCCAACTAAGGCTTCTACTCCTAACACAGAAAACAAACTCAGTTTAGCTGTCTCCAAGGGGTTCTCTGACATTGTTAAGACTGTGTCCAAAAAAGAGGGTAACAACTTCTCCCTCATAAGTACTGTTTTAATCAGCTTGCAACTCTTCTTGTCCTTCTAATATTATTAATTTTACTAAACAAAATACCTGGTAATCCAGAAGCACTTCCAGAGGTTCCTGACAGAGATTTTAGTGCAAATTCTATGTTTTTCCTAGGAAATCCCATTTCCATAAGTTGAACTACAATGGGGAGAGGTGGAATTGGAGACTGCTTGCGTTTCTTCACTTTTGTGGGTCGGATATGTTGCACGGTGATGGGTGTTGTAGCTTCACTAGAGCTGCAGTCTTCAAACAGTGGAGTTGAAGGATGTGTAGACTCTACAGCCAGATACTGGCACACTGCCAGAGCAGCAGCCTAGAGGAGAACAAATCCATCAGTCCAAGCAAAACAAGAATATTTAGTATGTTTGTGTGTGTGAACATGCATGCCTTGAACATTATTTGCCCAAAAGGGTTCAGTGTCACTTCTTTTTTAAACCTATACTTTAATAAGCTTCAACTGGAATGTGGATTACACAGAGTTATTTCTTAGGTTACTTAGCAGAAAACATAGACTCTACCTCAAGTTCCTGTTTGTCAAATATGGCTTTCACAGGTGATGGCTGTGTAGCAGCTGACAAAAGCTGCTGCAGAAGGATCATGGGAGGCTGAGGTCCTTCAGGAGACATATCTCCTATGTCTGGAGAGGCAACTGCTCCATCCTCTTAAAGAAAAACATTATTTTAACCAAAACCATGTAACACAGTCAATCAGAAGACTTATATTAGGGCTTATTGTTATTCCTCACATATTTCTTCTCCAGAGATACAATGCATTTAAGACTAAGTCATATGTACCACAATCTCCATACAAAAAAAGCAAGTACAAAATTTATAGACAAACAATATATTGATTAAAATATACCTAAGACATGTCTAACAGAAACTACTCAGTGGACAGTGAATTTGCACCTTGTGCCTTTTGGGTCCACCTTTTTTGCAATAAGACTATTAGCAGGAGGTACTTCCAGGATAAACCACTTGATACAGACAACCAAGAACTTTAGTGATCCGAAAACCATGCTTCCTGGATTTCATTCAAAATATAATGCATTCATTACAGGAGTTATTTTCCCTATAATGTACCTCTTGGGAAGAGATCCCTTTAGGTATTCATTGTCCCTTCAAAACAGGATACTTTTATTGAACCAACTTGCTCGCAATTCTGCACCTTTCATATTAAATTTTGTATTCCTGTTGGCATAAACATTTGTGTTTCCTAAATCTTTACTGTGACTACCACACAGAAATGTTCTCTTTTCATTAAGCAATAATAAAACAGTTAATAGTCCTCAATATATGTTGTTCAGGCTAAAAAAAAGTGTTACTTTTTTTCCCCTTTAAAAATAATGGTAAGAGTGAAACCCTGCTCCATTCCTAAAAAAACCCTGCAGATTCTGTTGACTTAAAATCTGGCAATTGACAAAAAAAACCCCACAAAAATATCCACATAAGACAAATATATTATTATATTTAAAGATATTGCATGCTTCACAAATACCCAAGGAATTAATACATACTCCAAAGGCATTGATCGCTATCCCAAAAGCTAACATAGTTATTGCATTTATTTTTATATGTAGAATGCAGGTAGAAGAAATAATTCAAATTATTAGAACTACAGCTCCTACAACTCCTGCAATATTATGTTTAAGAAATTGTATTTCTCCACTTGTTTCACTGGAAGCTGCTAGACATTTGAAGTAAAATCAATAGCCAATTTTAACTTTTGAAGCAGAAAAATAAAACCACTGCAAAAAGTATTAAGTATTTTAAAATTACTTACAAAGCTTACTAACTATAGAAGACCTACAAATTTAGCTAATGCCAGTATTTCCAGCTTCAAACACTTGATGTTCTTAGTTTCCAAAACTGGAGTTAAAAAGTCAAAATCTTTTTAACATAGAAGCGTGAAACACACAAGAATTTTAATTTTTAATCTTTACGGAGCAAACTGAATATCTACCGCCCAACTGCCACTAGCAAGGGTTATGGTCACACACTCTATCTACCATCTAATCAAAGACCAGTACAGTCAGGTAGCATTCCAGAATACCTGCAGGATTTAATGCACACTCCTGAACAGCTGGCTGAGATAAGATCTGCCTGAGTGTATCCTGGTGAGAAAGCAGAGCTCGTCCAGCTTTTAGTATGTACAGCTTTAACTGCTGGCACCTCAGCAGATCCAGATCAACTTGACCTATCAGAAATATTAAGCAGCCATTAGTGCTAGAAATCTCTTATATTAGGGAAGAAACATTATCATTCAAACAATCTCAGCCCAAACATCAGTTTACATCTTAACTCACTGTGTACTGCTCACATGAGTCAGCACATGGATCAAAAGTCTGCACACATTGTATGACTCACGGTATTATAAGTACTGGCTTCCTACTTTTCAGAACCTGGACCATCATACAGCTGATTTATAACACAGTAAGTGCAGCTACAGATGTTGCTTGGATCCAGTATTTAAAACAACTCAGTAGAGTAAGATCAGCCCCAAACCTTATTTATATTTTCCCATCAAAGTTATTTCACTTATAGTGCAGAGCAATTCACTGTCTAGCTAAATTTGTCTCCTAAGTACCTATTATCCAGTGCTGAATAAGAAAACAGGTAAGGTTCCAGGACACCCTTTTCCTTATCTGTGTTTGCTGATAATAGTATTTTTCTCAGAACATATTCATCTACTTCCAAAGAAGAAACCCAGCAAAAAGCCAGCAAATGTACCTGAAAGACCTTGATTGGGAGACTTCATTCTTTGTTTTTCTATTTTACTTCCAGCCAAATTTACTAGCTGAGCCCAAATGGATAGCATAGGTTCAGTGAAAGGCAAGTTGTTCACATTAAAAGCCACAACTGGAAGCTAGACAGTAGGAGAAGAATCAGACAAAAAACTAACAAAAAACCCAGGTAAGCATTTTCCTAAAATCTCACAGAGTTATTAAAAAGTTTCAATGGTTATTAACTGTGGAAGAGGAAAAGTAGCATTTGTCTTACTGCTCTTGACCAGGAACAACTAGATGGGATTTCTATTCCCTACACAGCTCCTAAGCCTGTATTTGTACCACACAATTGCAGATCTTCTTGGTGAGAAAGCAGAACAGAGTCAGAACAAGAAAGAACTCCAGACTCTGAAGCAGACCAAGCACTTGGCCTGAGCTTTCACTAAAGTCGTATCAACCAAATCAAGATTCAACAGCAAATACCCAACACTTTCTACATTAGTTAGCAAATCAAGTTAAACAGAAAGCTCCTCTCATCTAAGAGCTATGAACCACATTACAGTAACTTGGGACTTTACCTCAAATCAAACAACTCCAGCTTTAATCCCTCTTCCTTTCACCTCCCCAGCAAATGAGGATGGGATTTAAACAGACGTTTGCACGAGGCCCACCTAGATGTGCACTCAGGGCATCACGTGGGTTGAATGCCAGTGTATTTAGTCAATAAAGAACAAATGTTTTCTTTGGTCCATATTAGAGGTTTAAACTTTCCCAGTGTTAAAGCCCTAATGAAACAAACTTACTGGTTTCAGTTGATTCAGAGGGCACACTCTGCACGTTCGCATGTCGTAGAACTGCACAGTGATTTTCCCTTTCGGGGTGATGCGTGTCACTGTGCCTTCTCCAAATTCATCATGAACTACTTGTCCACCCAGTCTCAAGCGACTGTCTATGCCACCAATCACAGCCAAGACTGCCATCAGAGCTCCCACCTCTGGATTCTCAGTGTCAGGGAAGTAGTCATCCAACACAGCCTAACAAAGAACAATAAAATTTAACTGTAGGGAGAAAACATACCCTTCTATCTGCTTTAAAATATAAAGTTAATCACACATATTTCAACTTAAAAATTACAACACAAATATATATAAAAGCAGAAAAATGGTTTCAATATTAAGGTTAATATTGTTTACAAAGATTTAGTATTTATAATTTTAAAATAAATATTGCTATAAAAATGAGCTTATTTTAAAACGTGGAAACTACCCCTTCTGACTGTTTTCCTGCAAAGATGTGGGTGATGGAGGTTAGCTGAGAGTTGATGTACTTGTTTATGAGTCCATTCCACTGGCTGAGCGAATGCAGCGTCCTCAGCAGTGCCACTATCTCTTCTGCTAAAGTACTACTATGAGTGGCAGTTAGAGATGCTTGGGGCCTGGCCTTTCTCCTCCTCAGAGTAGATTCTGGAAAGATAAAGCAGTGGCAGAACAGTTAGGAGTTTAATGTACACATTTCCCACACAGAAAAACAAGCCACTGAGGGAAAATTCCTCTACCTCTGAGTAGTGGAATATCTGAAGAACAAGTACTAAGCAGGCTCCCTAAAAATCCAAATAGTTTTTCCACGAGAAATTTCATGTCTCTTGACCTTTCATTTTTATCCCAGGATGGAAGTACTGCTTTCAATAAATGTACAGCAAGGATCTAAAAAGAGAACAAAATTAGGGTTATTCTAGTCTACGTCACCAAATACTAATGAAGCTCTCAAACATATTAAGTACAGAAGAATGACATTTTTCAAGTTTGCTTTCCTTTGTAGTTCTTTTTACAATGCTGATTCCTTTCCAGCTGCAGAAATTATAGAGCTACTGATCTTGAGTTTGCTAAGGAATATTTTAAAAGACATGGATACTGTTCAGAGTCACTAACAATTTTACTGGTAGATTATATTAGTGAACCAATCTCTCAGGACATGAGAAACACACACACTGAGAAACAAAAACAAATAGTAAAAACAGAAATACAGAATGGGAAAGTTTGTTCAGATTGCAGACTCAGAAATTAGTACTAAGATGTATTTCAGAATGAAAGTTTCCAAGTGTTCTGCAAAGGAACTATAATAGTTAAAATTCATGAGATATAAAGCTGGTGGAAGGCAGGCAACAGCTGCCACAGTGACATTCAAAAGTAGCCACTGTGAAACCAGGGCCTCCAACACAGTACAGAAGGAACAGGATGGCCATCTCTGAACCCAGACACTCAGCACAGAACTGACAGGAAAGAGGGGAAGGTGAAGCACTGCAGTATCAAAGAGCAGAGGGGGTTGCATATTTTGAGTAGGAGCACTTCATGTTTTGAGCTTCCTCATCTTCTACCCAGAAGACCAATACAAGTGACTAACAGCAAAGATAACTCTCCTCCTGCAACCTTCTGTCAATAACACATCTTTATAGAACTGCAAGGTCTCATCTTTTCGTTGTTCTTAAGTTGGTACATAAGGTACATGAGGAATGGTCATTTCTCTTGAGTATTCCCTCAACAGCACAGATGACTCTACTGCACTAAGTCCTGGATGATAATCAGAAGTCTCACCATACTAAAAATACTGGCAAGAATTTAGTAGAAAATCACACAAAAATGAACAGGCCCTTATGATATAAGTATTTAGTTAACATTTCTGATGGCTTATCAAGGAAAAGAATAAGATGATATTTAGATCCCCAAGCCTTAAAATTTGGCAGAGTTATTCCGTAATAAATTTTCTTTTCAGTCTCATGTACAAGGCACTAACAAAATGCTAAGGAACAGCAAAAGAGGAAAAAAAAAAAAAAGAGAAAAAATTAAAAGAAAAGAAGAAATGAGAAAAGGGGGAAGTGACAAGGGAAATACAATACCAAAACAAGATGCAAAGATGTAGCTTCTTGAGAGAGACTGTAATTTAAATAATATTAACAGTTTCCGATGGAAATAGGGACAATAGACAACACATAATTTGGTAACTTGAAATGAAATGTAACTTTTTCCTAACCACATACTTGTTAGTTTTTCATTTATTCAGCTTATAGGAAATATTATATGGGAGTTTCTGAAGCACAATTCTGGAACACTATTTCCACCTTTCTTTCAATAGAACAAGGGAGTCCATAGTATCCTGAAGGCTCAACATTCAAGAGAATTAAATTAAAAACAGTAATTCCTAAATATAAAGAAAATGTCATCTTTTTCACAACTAACCAAAAACTGATTTATGGACATCTCTCAGCTGTTTTGTAAAATACATCTTTCCTTTTAGGACAACTAAAGTCTACTAATTTCATTGCCTATTGAAGTAATTTGGAAATACACACATTACCTGTCTCTGTAGTGAAGCAGCAGTGAAAGATTCATGCCCCTCAACAATTTTCATTAGCAAAGTTATCCACTGAGAGGTACTAAGAGTGCTGCACATCTGAGGCATGAGTGCTATGCTTCGAATGAATCCCAACGTGCACCAGCTCCTATGCTGTTCTTTATAAACTAATTTATTTGGCAAGGAAGCTAAAAACAAAAAGATATATACATGTAACAGTTGACTTTTTCATCAGCTGTGTAGTTCTCTATATGCTACATGGGGCTTTTCTGGACAAATCAGAACACCAAGCTATTTCACCATCTTTACATGAACTATTAAGTTCATCTTTAGAGCCTGTAATTAATTTTATGAAATATGCCTTTACAACAATTCTCATCATTACATTGCTTCCTCATTTCAAAGCAGTCAACAGCATTACTTCTGAAATTACAAGAAAGCTACAAAAAGGAGTATGACACACGCAGTCATACTGCTGTTGCCAAACACAAAAAGGTGGCTAATAAATTAATTGTCTAAGTCAACAATTCACATCTCATGCATTTCTTCTGCTTTTACTGTTTATGTTCTAAGAATACAAAGGATCACTTACATTACCTTTAAAAATTAAGATGTTAAAAGCTCTGAAAATGCATTTTCCAGCCATTGGCCTTAAAAGGATCAAAAACTAGTAAGAAAATATTTACAAACTTACAAGACAACAAAGCACAAAACAAGGACACAGCTCAGTCAGAGTGCTGCTATGTAATATACCTGACTTATCTATTGTTCCACTCTCCACAAGCATACGGAGCAACCCACACAAAGTCCGAGTAGCATCACTTTGCATGACTTCAGCATGGACACCAGCAGAGAGACACAGTGTCTGCAACAGGTTCACAGTGCTTGTCAGCATCATGGAAGTAGGGTGGAGATTCCTTTCAACTTGTTCTTGCTCTGAAGGGAGACACAAAAGGCAAAGGAATGCAATAATACTGAGTTACTTTATTTCACAAAGGTTCTCAAAAAAACATTCTGTGAACGATTTGTCATAGTTTCTCAGAGATGATCTGACACAAAGAAGATTCCTTATTGCCAGCTCCTAAGTAGTGCAAAATATAAACCAGGTATTTTGCACATATATTTTCAAGTTTTTTTTCTAGCAGTACCCAGATGAAAGGAATTCCAAAGTATTGCCAAGAATAGGGAAACACTGACTAAATGTATAATTAGACCATATATAAAACCCACTTCAGAATGTTATTAACATATGTTAAAATGTATACCTCCAGGTATCTGCAACTGAAACAATTTCAACTGAATAATATTATTTCCTTTGACTCATGAATATGCAACAATGGGACACCATCTTGTGTATCTTCCTTTCTCACGGTAAAGTAACATAAAGGAAGATTCTGGTCAGAAGTGTATACCTGTTAAACAAATCTTCTCTGATGAAGCACTTGCTCCTGTGACAAAACTCTTTTATATTAAAAGATACCAATTTTAAAATTCAACTAAAACTGTGCCTCCACTTTTATAATTATTTTTTTTTACCAGAATCATCTTCAGTGTCTGAATCCTCTGTTGTGGGCTGCGTTGCAGGTGGTGGCTCAGCCAGTTTGAGATCATATTTTCCCTCTTTTCCCATTCTGTAAGAATTTGTACTTCCAGTATCCCACTGCACTCTAATCCAGCCATCTTCTCCCAATTCTCCAATCACACGACCCAAACCTGGTGTGGGTCCATCCTGACAGAAGAGAGAGATTCAAGTTACTCAATCAGCAATGCTAATTCATACCCAAAGCTCATAAAATCATAATGCAATTGCTCCTTTTTTGCTGCTAACCCAATGATTAGGCAGTAAACATTCAATGGGGCTTAAAAAATCAAGCATGAAGTTAGAAAGCATTTCACAATTTTCAAAAGAATCACCCCAGTAAGCTGCATATTCGGACACTCATGATTAGATCTCTTTTACTCTATTGTACATAAGTAGAAGTTTTGTCCTACATCATTGGAAATGGATACTATTATAGCAAATAAGTTATTCAGTTTCCTGTTAAATGGCAATTAGCAGAGTCTTACTAAAAGAGAATTTTAAACATCTCCAAAAATGAAGTTAAACAAATAATTAACATATTTTATGTTAATTCACCAACGCTTTTGTGGTAAATGGTCAGAATTGCACAGCATTCTGGAAGACAGTGAAGGATCGATAAAGCTGGTTGTGAAAAACACGAGCTGGGTCTCTGGCTTATCTTGCATCTGGCTCCAGCAAGGCCTAACAAGTGAGTGATGCCTGGAGTGACACAGAGCTCTCGTGCACCCATGTTGTTTCAACATGGCACAGAAGGGCACCAGGGCCCAACCAAGAGCCATGCTATTCCCTTCATCGAGAAAAACAAGCCTGGTTACAAATCCAGTTCCTTCAGGAGAGAAGGATGCACACAGAGACCCTCTGATGAAGGTCACAGAGCCCCTACTGCTGCCTCAGTACATGAAGGAGGACCAAAGTGTTTATTCTACCTCTTTTGTTAACTATAAATTCTGACAGAAGGTAACTGAGACCCACATTGAGTCTTATTATTAACTTAGGCACCCCTCAGGATGCAGATGAAGGGAAACATGGGAAGTGTAATAGTGCATGGTATGGCCAAAGTCACCAAGCCCCATCTATAACATGATTGTTCCAACCCATTGGGACAGGACAAAATTAACAGTATAAAAAAGAGTGGCTTCAGGGGCAAGAAAGGGCTGGAGGGGGAAAACTCTCCCACTCAAGATCTGTTGACAGACTATGTCTCTCTTCTTCTCCCAAAGAGAAGCCTTCATGTGAGCTTTGCATCTCCAACAGCACTGGAGCACCCCTGGGAATATTGATTTACATACATGCACCTACAGATATAGATATAGATGATATAGATATAGATGCTATAGATAATATAGATATAGATGCTATAGATAATATAGATGCTATAGATTATATAGATGATATAGATTACAGAGATGATATACAGATTATATAGATACAGATGATATAGACAGATATAGATAATAAAGATATGGACACAGATGTGTGTGTGTGTGTGTGTGTATATATATACATAGAGAGAGAGAGAGCTATTAGATCTCTTGCTATACTTTGTGTCACAACACATAGTAACACTCTGTAGTTAGAGCACCTATCACCAGCAATCCTGAGCCTGCTTTTTTGGTGCTTCAATCAACCATACCTACCACTTGTGAATTGGGACCGTGCAAGTCCTTACTGAATCCATCAGACCTACAGAACTGCAGTGGTAAACTGCACTATTTGTGCTTCTGTGCTCATGCAAGTTCTCCTCCAAACTCAGACTTACAATGCTAAACTAGGCTACAATCAGAATATAAGCCCAGCTGCACCAGCCCCTCTGATCTCTGAGGACCAGCTGGAATGCAAGATTTATTTTCTGCTAAATTCCCATATCCTTAATTCAAAATTTTTTGAATGTAAAATGCCCTTAAGTTTGATGGACCAGAAACTTCACAGATAGTCCACTGAACAGAGACTTTAGATAATGACACACCCAAAACCTGTATGAAAGAAGTTGTACCTGATCACCCCATTTCCAGTCTACCCCTCTGACCACTCTGGTACCAATTTTCATCATGGCTGCCAGCTCTGGTCCAGAAACAGGGAGCTGAACAGGTGTAGTTTCCTTTCTTGACTCTTCCAGGACCGTGGCAGAAGCCCCATGAGAAGAGGCAATCATATCCTCTTCAATATTATCAGAACTGGGTCCTAACAAGGAAAAAATACAAAAGAGGTTTTATCCAGCTACATACGTGTCTATGTACCTTTGCCACATGTAAACTTACAGGCACGTAAACTTTGTAATATAAAAGCAGTAACAAACAGGAAAGTTGACTGGCAGGTGATAAGTCAAATGACCTTTTAGAAAATGGGTGTAATGCTTTTGAATGCACAGAAATTGAAATACTTAATTTTGAGTGAAAAAATAAGTGACAAGTAAGAGACATTAATAATGATGACTCAACTGGCTCAATGGTTCTACAAACAGGATTTTTTTGAAAAACTTTCAGTGCACACTCCAGTTAAACACAACTTAGAGGAACAAATGTTTGCTATTATATAAGAAAATGAAGAGAGAAAAACCATAGCAATTTGAATCATAGCAAAACACACCAGAGAACATCTATAACACAACAAAGAAAGCTTCAAGCTTAAATATGCAGACTGGGAACATTTTTCATATGTAGAACAAATGAAATGGAGAGTAAAGAGTTTTTACTACTTTCAATTTTCCATTTTTAATTTATTTGAAACAGTTACACCAAAACTACACATTAACTGAAATTTTAGCATAGGATGGCCAATAAACAATAAATTAAAAAAAAAGACTGAATAAAGCCTGCAATTAAATTAACCTAACTCAATCACACTTGCAGATGTGGTTTCTGTATCAGGGTAAAGGTAAATAGTATTAAGCACTATCTTCAAGCAGCAAAGTGATTCTGTAATTTGGGCATATCAACAGGTAAAAACTACAGGAGATTTGTAAAGCAAATGCTTTCTGCCAAGTAAGAAAGAAGAACTGTACCTATCAGCCGCAGTGTGGTTTGTGTCAAGGCCAGCATGCCAGAATTGAGGAGCAGGCTCAAGGTATTCGCACCATGCTGCAGCGTCAACATGTTCAGCATGACCAGCAGGAAACGTGCTTGTGGAATTGTTCCAAGACTTGGTCCTGCTGGATTCTCATTAGTAATTGTTTGAAGAGGAACAGGCTGCAGACCTAGTTCAAACGTAATATAAATAAAGTCAGCTGACATTGGGAGCTACAATAGAATAGGTTATAAATTTGTTTGAGTGAAGGATTAAACTTTTTTTATTCCCTGCATGGCTTTGAGAACTTAAAAGCAGAAGTTCCAAGTAACTGACTATAATTTGTATTTTAATGCTAAAATGTTACTAATGAGTAATCAATCACCTGTTGCTGGGAAATCAGCAATATACTCAAACATTGAAAAGTGGGTTAACACAGTGTCAAGGTGGGAAGGTTGGAACAACACGCAGAAACAAACTCAAAGTCATTCTCAACACAAATCAAGGGAACTGATTTCAACATCCTAATTATTGGGAACTTTAAAAAAAAGCAATAATATTAATGTAAAACAGTTTTCTCCACAGAAAACAACAACAAGATGAGACTCACCTAGTTCTTTAAATTTTGCATTAGCATCTAGCAAGATGTTCCGGACATTCTGAATAGCCCATGCGTACAACTTCCCAAAAGTTACTTCCAGCAGCATTCTGTTAAATGGCGGGATTAGATCGACATCCTTCAGGCAGTCGGTAAGAGGCTCCCTTCAAAGAAAAACAACAACAACAAAAATAAGTATTTTTTTCTTATTAAAGAACTCTGGAAGCAAAACCAACAAGAAGTTTTACCCTATATTGGCTCCTTCTGGAATAAGCCTCTGCCATCCACAGAACATGGCATACTGCACAGATGGGAGCAAAAAATTTTTAGCTGACAATTTCAGAATAGTGTCTATTCCCTCCAGACGAACTTCTGCTCTTTCCAACTGTCAAAGAGAAAAAACAAATTGTCATACTTATGTAAATTGCTAATAACTGACGTAATTATGTAAGTGGCACATTTTCGGTCATGTCACCTGTTTTAATAAACATTTTCTCATTTTTTCTACATCAACCGGCTCTTCTTTAAGTGCAAATTCAACAATGGTGTTAAGGAGGGCAGACTGTGGATACAAGCCTTGAACATTTTGCTTCAGCCATTTGTATTTGTGGACACCAGTAACTGTACTCAAAATTGGCTGCCACTTATCCTGCGAAACAAGAAGGTAGTATGTTAAAACTTTTTAAAGAACTTTAAATTACTGAAAATATAAGTTATTTCATGCAAAACAATTTCCAAATTTAAAATACTGGGGGGACCTGGGGGGAAAATGAAAACTTCTTAAGTCAGGAAAGAACTTAGTATTATTTTAACTCATTATCTTTTTTACTATTGCTACATAAAATTTCAAATCTTCAAATGTTCCAAAAAAGAGGAAGTAACCCATAACAACACTTTATTTTGAAATGAAGCTTTATCTAAGATACTCAATAATTTTAAAAATAGAGAAGTTACCTTTACATACGCTAAATACATAGTACAACCTTATTTCTAAAAATCATTCCAGGCTTCACTGAAACAACACGTCACACTTAATTACAGGTCCCAAACACCATTATCAGAACATTAAATGTCAAGTTACAGCAATCATGCTTTAGCTCATTCTTTCTTCTCTTGTTATTTTTATTGACAAGGTTGATTCAAAATCTAATATCCTACCTTGGGTGATTTGATTGGGATGGGCTTTTTATCTATAGGTACAGGACTGTGAGGTACCACACAAGATTCTTCTAAATCACTCTCTTCATTTCCTATTTTGGATTCTTCTACATCAGCAGATTCAGATTTTTTTGGCACTATAAAAAAAGTATTATGTTTCCATGCAGTCTGATTAGATTTTACAGTGGCACATTTTTAGGGTTGCATGATAACCTAAGCACATACAATGCTTAAGATCTGTCTGTAATAAAATGGAAATGAATTCTTGGTGAACTCTATGTCCAACTATTACCAAATGTTACTAAAACCAATTCAGAGGGTCTCACATTGAAGGATCATTTTTAATACATCAGAACATGAAGAAACACGCCTTAACTAAACTTGACACTTTAGTTTGCCAGCTCTTGCTGTAGGATCTGACATGCAACCACTGGTTTAGAAAACTTCATGAAAAAGCAGCAGAAAGCAAATGGCTTTGATGCTTCAGCTAAGGAGAGTCTCATATAGCAGTAAACCTTGAAATAAGATGGATTTCCATTGTTTCAAAGAGAATACAACATTAATTCTGCCTTACCTCTTTTCTTCCTTTTTTCTCTAATGATTTTCTGAGCTACCCTTCGCCATCGGGGCAAGGAACTAAGAAGTTTAAATTTGGACATTATAGAGAGATCATTGCAAACTGCAGGACGCAGCTCATTGAACAGGAATCTCAAACGCTCAATGACAGGAGCACACACTTCCTTGTAAGAACGCCCTTGTTCCTGATGTGTCTACAAAAGACATTGAAAGATTAAATTATTGTGTAATACACATTACAATGAACAATACATAACTTTTTAATAAAGCACTTCAAATGAAAATTAATCTTAACATCAGCAGCTAAGAGGCTTACCTTAATCAGTGAGCATTTTGCTTGGTAGACAACACGACACACATCCACTACAGATTTTGGTAAGGTTTTGTGCTTTACCTGGTCAACTCCAAGGGTACCAGGATGAACAAGAGACAGTGCTACGTGACCTTAATGGGAAAAGACAGTGTTTGAATATGCATTTCCAAAACCATCCGTAGCAGAGTTTAAACTGGTCAAAACAAACACGCCACAAGCCTACCTACCCAAATCTTCATGCTTCAGAAGACAACACAGTAACAACCGTCCTACTTCTTCCACAGGATGCTCAGGAGGGAATGTGATTGGTGTTGTTAAGTGACACTGTTTACAGTATCTCTCTATTTGACACAAGAAGTCCTAAGAAAACACACAACAGCCTCTGTTTAATTTCCTTTTTAAAATATAATGAAAGGATTCAAAATACCATAGGCATCCTTTAATAACACTGAATAATCTCCACAATCTGAACTAACATTCCTGAGGTACAATACGCAGTATGTGCAATTTAACACACAGCAACAACTACCCAATCTTATAAATACCCTCCATCCTTTCTCAGAGAAACATTATCAAGGAATAAAGCTACTACTGCTTTGAGCTCTTCATGAGAGAGTCAGGTCATCTGACACAATTTCCATTTGTCTTCTGATAAATCATGATTCATCATTATCACTATTCCCAAAGACTTACTCAGGGTTTTTTTCATAAAGGAGCAGAACTCAGAGAGATAGAAAATCTGAATGTATTACAGAAGATAGTGATCAATGTAAATCACAGGGTTTTTCATAATATCTACAATTCCAACCATGCGAAACCTGAACCCCAAGGCCCTAAGGGATTTTAAGACATATGTGAACCTGAAACATAAAATGCATTGCCATCTTGACAAAAAACCTCCATCTTAGTTCAACTGGAGGTGAGCAGGATCTCTCAATGCTACTGAAACTTGACGTGAGAAGTAATGCATTACCAATTTTTTGTAAGAATGCTCAAATTTATTAGTTCCCCCACTCAAAAATTCTGAAGAAATAACATACTAGTATGCTATTAAATGAAATATACACATTTTATCTATTAGTAGTACTGAACCATTCCTTTCACAAAAAAAGTAATTCTGAAATAACTTCTTCAATTGTTTTGCTACTACCTTTGAAAAATTTTCACCACCATTACCACCCTTCAGAAACAGTGTTTGTGCACAGAACTACTCAGGGCTTACCTTCACAGTGTGATCCTGGATATTATTGTCCGCAATAGCTTGGAGAAAGGGTTGTGAATGGTCACTCAAAGTTAATCGATGTGTATATAGTTTTGATTTATTTGGGGTAGTGTTACCAGGTGAGCTGCAATGGTCTTCATCTTTTTCCTCATTGTAACTGTAATGAATCTGACTAGTCTGCAAGCCTCCAGAAAAGATTGATGACTTCAACCATTCTAAAATAAAGAAAACGTAAGTGGATCTTCTGATCAAAGACTAAGCTATCAAGACTCAATTTCCTCTAATAAAATGCATTCACAGGCTTCAACAACATTTAGCAACTTTCCCATTTGCTGAAACTTTTTCACAGGGAAAAAAAGGGTTCTGTAACCAAGAAACAATTAACTAACAGGGCAGCCATCATATGTTTAGAGATATAGGGCCTTAGCAAATTTTCTGCTATTAACACTGAATTATACTTTCTGTTCATCAAACCAAGACACCCAGTAAGAAAACATCCAATACCACATGATCCACTCTTAACTGACAACAAATTGGTGAGATAGGAGACAGTGTAGCATCATTTCCTATTTTATGATGCAGACTATGAAATTCTAAATTCAACTGCTCAAAATTATCTAATCCCTATTTAAATCTTGTAAAATTATTGGGATCTTGATGAGTGTAGTAGCTAATGCTAAGAATAAAGAACTCCTCCTGAAGATATCAAGACTAGAGAAGTGCTAAATTTTCGGTTAACTTATTTGTCCTTTGTCTTTTTCTTGCATGCTTTGACAAGTATTTATCACTTAATAAAGCTCAAAATGACATCCTGCTTACTGGCACATTCAATTTCCAGAGGAGAAAGTGGTGTGCTCATTGCCAGGTAGGAAGCATGCAGTCCAAGGAGAAGACCCAAATTCCGTTCTGTGTCTATCAGAGGCGACGACAAAGTGCTGAGATCTGGCGTCGTAATTACTTCCTGGTCAGGCTGCACAAAAGAAATAGCAATTGTTAGCTAGAAGTGAGCTCCAACAGGAAATCTGACAGTAACTCAATGCTTGACTTTACTAAGCATTTACCCATTATTAACATTTTTACCTCTATGTATTGGCCAACACAGAAGGCGTGCATTGATTCCCGTGTGTCCTCAAACTGCAAAGCAGCTTCCAAAGCAACAACTGGGTCCTCTCCAGCAAACTGAGCTAATGAAACAATGAAGTAGTCAATACAGTATCTAAAAATCTGTTAATTCCACCTGGCTTTGAAGCAAAAGTAATTTGTGTCTTTAAGTCAAATGAAAACTCTCACCAAGTATGCTACTGCCAGTTAAAGACTGGGTTTGGAAGTCCTTTATATCATACACTTTCCCATCGATCACTGTCCAAAATCCTCCATCTTTGTTGTGGTTCTCTAGATCAGCCTTACGTATAAGTGTCACCTCCTCATTATTTCTGCAACTCTGGCCAGTAAAAAATGAACCTATCCATATAAAACAGAAAAGAGAATTTATCAACAGAAAATCAGAAAGTAGGGGGTTTTTCTGAACATTCTTTTAATAGTTGCCTAATCCAATTCTTCACATCTGTTCAAAAACTGCTTATTTTTTTATATGCTCGAAAGTAAAAGTGGCTATTAGTATTGCTGTCTACATATTGTGCAATTAAACTGTCTGAATACTGTGTCCTAATGCACTAATCTTTAATGTCACCTAGCATTGCCCAGCTATATGGCTGTTTTGTGTGGAGGTGGAGCAGAACAATCAGTTTGCTGGTAAATCACTGCTCTAATTGCTTCTTCCTCCAAATTACTTTGGTTTTATTACTCACTTGCCTGCAAGGAATTTGCTGCATATTTCATTTCAGCTTAAATTCAGATTTTTTTGAATATAAAAGAAGCCTCTCTTTTGACCACAGACACAGCTCATATTACAAACTGCCCTAAGAAAATAAGAATTATTTATTTCAAAGCTTTCACATTACTCATCCTTTGTATACAGACAGAATTTAGTAGCAAAGTGCCTAGACGTACTACTCAGGTTTTCACTGCAACTTTTCATACTCAAAATGTGAAATGATGTGAACTACTTCTTGAAAAAGCAACATCTGTACCCTGCTTAACACTACCTCTGTATGTAACTTCCTTAAGAATGTACTGACAGAAATGAATTCTGCCTTATGACTGCCATATAATTTGGTTAATAAAACTTCGTACTGTGAAGTAGGATTCCCTTCCTGAGAATAGTTCATAAACAGCCACCACTTTTATACAGCTACTTTATGGAAGTAGTCCAGGTGCTGCTAAGTTCATACCCATTATTCCTGGCCATGCTAAATCCTCATTGTCATCCCTTTCCATTCCAGGGGCTAAGTGGTTAAATCTGTCCAGATGCTCCAGCAAGCCAGCCAACAGAGGGATAGCACCAGCTTCCTGCATTAATCCAGCGTTTTTACTGAGGAGTAGCACTATAGAAACCACCAGTTCTGGAAGAAGAATGCCTAAAACAAAAAACAAACACAGAAGACACATTTAGTTCAAGTTCTACATTCACTGCATTGCAGAAGTAAATCACCATTAATGTATTCTGCCTTTGACTAGTGTTGAGTACAAAGTTCTTGCCTTCCTCATTGAATATTTCCTCTTTCTCTCCCATTAACCAAAAAATTAAACCAACTCCTTCTTAGTCATTTAGAACTTTCAAGAAAGTCTTAAAATTCCATGGAAGGGGAAGAAAAGAGGACAAGAAGTAAAAACCTACCTGTTAAATCTCCATCCACTACACAAGATACTTCTGCAAAATGCCTGTGACTAGTACAAGCAATGCTGGTTGCCACAGGAAGTATATCACCAATGTGTGTGCACAGAAGAGCAGTGTATTTCTTCAGTAAAGAACCAACACCTAAGAGGTCAGGACCTGCATAAAAATAAAGGAAGAGCACAGAAAATCATCACATAGTCATATTTTAGACACAGACTTCAAAAGCTGACAAACTCTCCTGAAATTATGCCACTGGATATTAGCACTAATTTAGGAAATCACATCTTTTTTAAAATTTATAAAAAGTTTATTATCTGTCCTAAGTTTATTATCCTATCACCTAACCAAAAAAAAAAAAACACTTACAGAAAACAATGTAAATAAACTACTTTCAAACACTGTTCAGACAGCAACTAGGCTGATAAATGAGACGAGAAGATAAACTAAAATAAGAAACTGCTACCCTGTAAAAGCTATTACAGAGATATTTGGGGAGGGGACAGCGGTTATTTGCTTTCAATTTCAAAACCACAACTTACTGTATGTATTAGGGACCTGACCAACACAATCTGCTGGGTAAAGTTTGCTAACAAGCAGACGCTGAAATCGGAGCAGCAGGTCCAGAGAAGCAGATCTCTCCTTGCTATAAAGTTCTTGGTCCATGCAGGAAGAAATGCGACGAGCAACATCTTTTAGTTTGGCTATGGTCTGGGAAGCGATGTTCCTAAGTGGTATAAAAGTATCACTTAAGGGGATTTCAGAGTGAAGACAGTCCAGGGTCCATGGGTTAAGCTTTTGCTACAACTTTGCATAAATATGTAAGAAACCTCTGCAAAGTTTCTATGCAGAACCTTCACTCCTTTGCATTGTAGTGCTCAAAAAGTCAAAAGTTTTGTGGATACATTTTGGTTAACAGGATTTGTAAAATACCTCAAGTTTGTGCTTTTTGTCATCACTCACTACAAAACACAATCTGACAATCTTCACTGAGAGGCTGCAGTGAAAGCCATGACACTATGTAGCTCAAAAGAGTCTCAGTATTGATTCAATTACATGGTTGCCATCACAATTAAGTGAAAAAGTACAACAAATTTCTTAGTAAACTCATAATTATTTCCTGCTATACATCTTCTATGTTAAGTACTCCTTTAGCTCCACTGGCTGATATAAAGCAGCTTTGTTTTCAGCACCCTAATAGGTGATGCACTCACAGCTCTCAGTCAAGAATTTAAAATGGAGGTTTCTTCCCCTCTGACAGTTTCCTTGAGGCAGTTTTAAATAAATAAGACAAAATACTCAGTACTAAACAAATTTGTGGTAATTCTCACACTTTGTAATGACAGTCTTTTAAACATTTGTCCTGTATCTGGTACAAAAACTTTCAGATACTTCTTTCAGAGAAGAAGCATCAAAGTCCATACAACCAAGGCAATCTTTCTAAAATTGGGTAATTTATTATAGAATATTGCTCCTTAGCAAACATAGCAGAACTAGAGATAAGCTACAAGAATGTTCAATATTTTGAATTCTGAGGAGCTAAAAATGCTATCAAGAGCATTTACTAACCAAAATTAACCATTGCTTAGCTGACTAGTTCACAGATCATCTAAATACATCTTCTGTACAAAAGTAAAAGACAAATGCAAAACAATTACCTCAGTAACTGCTGAATTAACTGAACTAATGGTAAACTTTGTTTTCCTGCAGATTCATAGATTCCAGTGTTAATAAGGTCTTTGTCCAGTGGAGTTCTGCTCCTGTGAAGTGTTGATGCATTTGCTTCTTGTTCATCAATTTCTTTTTCTTTCTGTGCTTCTTTTTTTGCTTCAATATCCTAAAAAAGTAAATCAAGTTAAAGAAAAGACACGAACTTCCACTATGATTATGAAATATTTTGCTAACAAGAACTCATGGTAATAAAATCAAGTTACTTTTACCTACAGCAAAAATGAAACAATTCCTACCAAACAAAATGAATATTGTATATTCTGTAACAACCATATGGGAACAATTTTTTAAAAACAATTGGAATGTAAAAGGAAAGGTGAAGTGAGGGATGAAGGTGGTGGACAAACACATGTGCACACAAAATCATGGTGGACACATGCCAGTAGCTGCTACACAGCTCACAACGGAAGGCACATTTACTCTTGCATTTAGAAAAGTAACAAATCCAAGTACCCTGCAGAAGAACCTGAACTGCAAAAAGCTGATGAACCATACCTGAATTTCTGCAGTAATAGCAGCATTCAGTGCAGACTCCAAACCTCCATCAGCCATCAAGCTGCCCACCAAGAGGTCAATCATAAATCTACGTCCTGGGCTGACATTCATTTCATTTCCTGAAACTAAAAACAGAAGAAGCTATTAACGAAGCCAAAACGCAAGGCCCAAACAAAGAGGCTTCAATCTGAGGACCGACCTGCACTGGGCAGGAGCGCTGAGAGCGCCCTGGCGCGCTCCTCCGCCGTGGGCAGCAGCACGGACCAGCCGCTCTGCAGCACCGCCTGCGCCGCCGACTGCACCGTGTTGAGAACCCCAGCGTTGCTGGCCAATGTCACCACTGTCTGCTTCAGGCTGTTGAGCAGGATACTGCCCAAACCTAAGCCAAGGCATTCTGGATCCACCTGATGACTAATGGCAGCATGAAGCTGAAGGAAAAAAAAAAAAAAAAAGGCAAATTTTAATTAATAGGTGATATGAACTTGGTGGGGATGGCAGGAAGTCACTCCTGGAGCAAGTGAGTAAGTTCAGTGACCAAGATACAAACTTTCACCTGCAAATCTGTAAAATTAAAGGGAAATACTGGCTTGCCTACATCCTGAATTTAAACCAATACTCAAAGACTACGAACAATAGCTATAAGCCCTGAAGTTCTGAAGTAAACCTAAATAATAACCTAAACTGTTTCTGCATCACTACATTATGCTAGAAAAAACACCAAATTTTCAGTGAATGTCAGACAACAATTAAAGAGGTCATTAACTTTTAAATATGCTATTTAAAATTCATAAAAATGCTCAGAATCTCTGATTATATACAAGGTTTAATCCATTTAGATATTGTTTTTATAGTTCATTCTTAATGAAACTCAGAAGCTGTCAAGAAGAACAAAAAACAACAACTAGATGCCAAATTTCAAAGAGTATAAAATGATAGTGTAGTTATTTCACTTTTTAAAATCAATAGAAGTGTTTTAAGGTACACTAAGGGTCATAGTTTCCATCAAAGCAACTTAGTGAAAATATTCAGCTCAATGACTGCTGGAAGTGTAAGAAATTGAAGGTACCTGAAGTCTTAGAAGATTTAATGTTGCCACAGCCATACACTCCTTTTCCTGAGGAGGGGGCCAGTCAGAGGATCCATCCATTCCCTCAGTCACTTGTCTCAGTAACAGATCCAGCTGCTCAAATGTCATGGGGCAAACATCCACCACAAAAGGTACCCGCAAGCCTATTGACCACTCTGAACATGATGACCAAGCAAAACTCTATAAATGGAAACAATACACAAAGTTCCACAGTTAGTTATTTTCTAAATATGACACTGACTACAGATAGGAGTCTAAAGCTAAATCTGCCTTCAAACAGTAATAGATGATGTGGAAATAATATCAGTACAACTATCAAAGAGCATGCTTGACTTGCATCCTTGTAAACATACATAAATCCATACAGATCCAGAACTCTCTTATCACACTTTCCAATGCATTGTCATACCCAATCCAGCTATCTCACTACTTCTGCCACAGGAAACATTCTGCTGACAACTCCTCAATTGCTGTGTCACACAAAACAAAACAGATAAATAGCTGCTTCTCAGAACACCCAACAGAGGGAAATCTAATCACCCCTTTTTGGCAGAAGACTGCACAAGACTTGTTTCTTCCAAAGCCTTCATTTACTCAGAATAAGGAAGAATACAAGAAGTCATGCAAGCACAGAAAGAAGGACCAGGATTATAATACAGAATACTAACCTCAGTGGGAAGTAAAACCAAAGGATTCAAAATTAAAACCTACCTGAGCAGGTCCACATGCAATTCCAACGATATGCTTTGTGTCTAATCCCGGGAGAGCTGCGGGCTCTGGTTTAGTGATACGCAAAGTATCAAAATGCTGACACTGATCATTGCTTCCCCAGCTGTGCACTTCACTGTCTTCAGTCAGTGCTAAACAATGGGTAGATCCAGCTGCCACATCTATCACTTTCTTTCCTGATAAGAAAGTTAGATATGGAAAATAGAACTTAGATACAACAATCATTGACAGAAAAATAGCAGAGGTAAGGAAAACTATGCTAATTACAACCATGCTTAACCAAGAACATATTATGGATGTCATGAGTCTCATTTCTGCCTCAGTAGTGGATTGGAAGAGTACAGCAAAGCATAAACCAAGAGACAGATAAATACAGACATTTACCAGTTAAAAAAAAAAATTTCTACTTTGTGTCCCTTCCACTTAAAAAAATTTTTGGCAAAGAGTTATTTAAAGATCTCCCCATCTATGATGAGAGACTGTAAAATTATTCTCACTTAGATCATTCAATATATATGAGTAACAATTTAAAGGAAAGACAGCAATAAAAGAGGTTTTCTTCCTCATCTTCCCCTACAGAATCTCAGGTCTTCTCCCAAATGAAGGAAGTAATTTTCTCTCCATCACAAACTAGTCAAAAGTCAAACACAACTTTAATGACATTATTTGTTGTCTGTTATTTTCATTTATTCTATTCACCTGCCTTTAGATATAATATAATATATGCTTAGATTTTTATTTGCATGACAATGCAAACGTACTTGCTTTAAATAAGCATTTCTGTGAACCTAATAAAAGAAAAGCAGTAAGAATAAAGAGAGCACAACAGATTCAGTATTTAAAGTAACATAGTGTCTTTAAGTCTGTTAAAATCTTGTCGGTGTAAACACAGAAGTGATGGGAAATGCACATAATTACCTTTTTCAATGCTACCAGCATAAAATATGACAGAGTACATCGTATTATCACTTAAAGTAGAGCTCGTTTGTGTTGGGTAAAAAGCTCCAACAACAGAAAGAGCTCTGGAATATTTCCAACTCTGATAATTACCTTTCAAGCCTTCCAGCAGTTTGGGATATCGAACATGCTCTTCTGTCCCATGCCCAAGTCTCTGATTGTCACCTTTCCCCCAAGTGTAGACCTGGCCATCTTTGGTTAAAGCAATAGAGAACTGACTCCCACAGCGTACTTTCACAATGTCCAGATCCTGAAGCTTTTCTATCAACTTGGGTGTTTTGCAACCATCACTGCCTCCTCTTCCCAGTTTTCCATAGTCTCCATCACCCCAAGACCACACCTGGCCTTTAAATCAGGAGAAGGAAAACAAAAAATAATTGAACGGCTTTTTTCATGTAATTAAGTCATTAACAAATAAATTCTTCATAATCTGAGATTCTATAACAAGCACAAATTTTAAATTGTATTTTAAGAAAAGCAGTTCTAAATTAATTTCTAATTGTTCGTGACAACAATAAAGAACAATATTTGAAAAATATTCATGCTGACAAAACTAAACATAGAAAGTGCTATATGTAACATTCATTGAAAATCTACCAGTATATGGAAAGTCCTCCTTAAAAATAAATGAAGCATAGGATTTACTGTAAATCAAGCAAGCTAAAAACTGCTTTCTTTAATTATTTATAAGAACTTACAAAATGTCTTCTATATCAAATGGCCAAATTTTCTATTAAACCTATTGTAATTTTCAGTTTGTATCATTCAAGCATTTCCCAAAATGAAATGAAATTGTCATGTTTATCATGTTCTTTTGAAATACACTACTAAATCTAAGTCCTGATGTAGGAACTTAGAAACAGTCAAGTCATTTTATATCTGCAGTAAATAGAATTGTGGTTCAAGAATGGTAAACTCATGCATGCCCAAACAGAAAGTCTTGTTTTACATTCTGATGCATTTGTGTTCCCTACTCACATAAGCAGTGTCCCTAAGGTACTCTGATAAGCAACAGAAGCATGCAAGACAGAGACCAGAGAGAGGAAAAAAAAAAAGATAAAATCTGGGTTTCCATTTCCTGTATGAGCAAACATTTCAGTTTTTAAATAATGCACATCATATTAACCAGCTGTATTTCAAAGGAACAGCCAGCCTCTAAGAACTATCTGCTTTCTAAGAGATGACTTTGGGGCTTGACCTCACAATGAAATGCAGGTTTTGAATATGTCTCACCCTAGGCACCCTGAACAGGGATGCTGGGAAGAAGAACTTCCATGCAGCTTCTCTTTGACACTTCCAAAGAGTTAAGAGAGACTGCTCTCCTACTCTGAATTCTGGCTCTTGTGACAACATGAGATATTTGCACTTATATAGTAATGAATAAAATGTAGACACATGCACATATACATATTATTTTGTGGGTCCATTATACATTTACATAAAATATATATACACCATAACTCAGTATACTTATATATTCATAAGGAACATACTGCATATTTATGCAAGGAAACACCTCTGCAACATTATATACAAAATGTATAAATGTACATATTTTTTTCTCCAGAAGGAATTTCAGCTTAAAATTCTTACAGAATTCAAACTAGAATATGCTAGAATAAGCATATCTGCAATACAAATATCCTCAGAGTAAAAGGAAGGACAGGTAACCTTATTTAAAATTTTAAGTTTTGTTTTGCTACTAACCATTTTCAGTAACTGCAAGAGTCTGAGCATCTCCACTCCCACACGACACATCAATAACTTTGAGTCCTTTCAGCCCCGTGACCAGCATTGGGATGGTCTGATCTTCACTGGAACCTTCAAAACAAAGTGGTTCAGTGAGAAGCAAAACCCAGAAGGCCTGACAGGTTCTTTTGTTTGGTTTTTTTTTGCTTCTTTGCTTTTGGATGTTTTATTGTGTGGGTGCAGGGTAGCATTGTTTAATTTCGTTTACAGATTTGAGTATCATGACTAAGCTCCCGTATGGTTTCTGAGAGACATCCAAAAAGGATTTAACCCATGAAATAGTCTTAGCTTCACAAGGAAAGGAACAGAGAACATTGCAGATTTTTCTCCTCCATCCAGTTGCTTATTTCCAGATAACTCAGGGAATTTAACGGGTTTGAGACAATCCCTCCCATAATTATTTCAATTCACCTGAAGTCACATAACGCTCTCAAATCAACTTTAGGTGGGATGAAAGATCATTTGCAACAGCCACTAAATTCTTCAACAACTTATTTGAAGATATCAACTAACTCACCATGACCAAGCCTGCCATAGTTTCCTCGTCCCCATGTATACAGCTCTCCCTCAGCAGTAATGGCTGCACTGTAGGTGCTTCCACATGCAATATGAACAACATGTTTTCCAGCTTGCTTCCCAGATAAAGCAGATATCATCTTAGGTTCCTCCAGAGGGCTATTTAAAGTGAAGGTGACATATTTCACAAAAGGTGATTTGATGAGTAGGTGATAAAAGGTGTGACATACTTGTTAGAATTGCTGCAATTCTACCTGCAAGCCTTATTATTAGTCTGAAGTAACAAAATACAAATAGAACTACAAGCCAAAATTAAGTTCAAATTGTTCAACAATATACAAACCACTGAAGGAATGTCTAACAACTGCAACTTCTGTTTCCAATTGAGTTCATGCAATGTTTTTACAAAATATTTGTATATTGTTAAAAATACTACCTTTAATTAATGTATCTGACCAATTAATTTCATGACAATGATAACCCTTGTGTAGTCTCTCCCCTGCCTCAGAGGGAATTCTGCACTGAGGGAAAACACGTAAAATCTCTAAAATGTATTGATGTACACCCCCCATACAATACTGTTCTAGAAGACTGCTTCTACACAAAAGCAGGACAGTAATGTCCCAGAAAAATGGGATAATGAACAACATGACTGCATAAAAAATAATGACCCTGCTCAAACATGTGAGTCAACATTTCAGAGAAAATGCGCTCTAAATTCATAAAACCATTAATAAATGGCCTGATAACAGCAGCCACTACTACACCTTCCACCTACAAGAACTTCAGAAAGTAGCATTAATTGAGAACTAGGAATATTCCAGACCGAGAAAACACACAGGGAGAATGCAACTTTGGTTCAGTAACAGAGCTAATGTCAAATGCTGAACATTGTTTATATATACAACAAAATAATTTTTCCTATGAATTCAGATCACTTGCAAATAAATGTTATGATTATTTTTAATACATACACTGTATCCCCATGACCTAGTCTTCCACCATCTCCACAACCCCAAGAGAAAACTTCACCATTTGCAGACAAAGCCAAATAGTGATGCCCATCTGAATGTGCTGCTATCTTCACAATATTTCTGGAAGCTAGACTCTGCACCAGCTGTGGTCCCTGTAAACCAAGCAAAAGCAATATGCTTACAAAATCTGCTGACGTTTTCCATCACATAACTAGGTACAGTTTTCCTATTTCCAGTTTCGATAAAACTTTGCTCTCAAATTAATGAGGTGAAGGCATGAAGAAAAAAATGATCAAACATGACAAAAGCAATGCTTTGAAGTTATTTGTTCCCATTCTTATAGGCCTTCAGTACATATCAAAATGGTGTTTATCTTAACATTACAGGCTTAGTGACCAAGGCTTCTATTTACAGTGTATTTTTGTTTGAGAAACTACACAGCTTGGACACAGTTATATCACTAAAGTAAAATCCATTTCATATCTTCCAATTCCTGAAGTTACCAAGACCAGCATACCAATAAAAGCAATTACCATAGTATCCATAACCTCTAGCATTGTCAAAATTACAGAATCCATATGCTTTTCATCAAATCAACCCAAGAGACCAGCCCCACTACTTCTGAAATTTCTGTACAACCGTACAGAAAGCTCACAAAAAATCAGCATGTCTCCATTTACTCTCCTAAGAAATTGTAAATATTTAGAAGAGGAAACTTAAGAAGTATATATATATATAAATATTTACTATCTATGAAGTAATACAGAACAAGTTTTTAAAAACATGTAAAAAACTCTCACCAGAGTATCGCTGTTATATGCTTGTGTATAAACTCTTCCATTTCTAGATAATATCAGAAAACGTTTCTCTGCACAAGCAACCTGTACAACACCAAGGTTGGCCAGTCCTTCACACTGAATTGGACCACTCACATTGGCATAGTATTTCCAACCTATTAATCCCCAAGCAATGACCTCTTGCAGTGATCCCTAGGAAATAAGAAATTCTGTAAGTACTAAATTTTGAAATACACAGCTTAATAAAATCCACAGAGCAAATTATTTTTTAAACCTCTATATACCAAATGTGTTCAAATCTGAGACAGTCATTCTTTCCAACAGTCAATAAAACCTACCTAATTAGAAGATACCAAAAATAAAGACTTGAATGCATCATATTCAGTTCAGTCTGGTACTAAATGAGCTCTAAGTGTCTGTGGTAAGAGATTCAGAGATTTCTCAGGTTGGAAAGTTTGGCATTCACTTTTTTCTTTCTTTTATTTTTTTAGGACGTGAGACCCCCAACATTTATAAAGTCTGGTCTCAAGACTTTACTCTGAGAAACACAAGAACAGCTCAAAATATGGCAGAATTAACCACAGTGTGGAAAGAAAGAATGGTTCATAAACCATAAAATTGTACTCCAAGGCTCACTGAAAAAGGGTTGATGTAATAAAAGATACCCAAGTAAGACAAATTTTGGAACTCAAGGTTATGTTGTGAAAATCAGAAAGGAATTTGAAGAATCTTAGGAGCTGTTTTCCCTGCATTCTGAAATTCAGTTATGCTTTTAGGGAAGACATCTTACTGTATTTGATAGTGCAAACAATTACCTTATGAGATGTAGGAGAGCTACACTGTGGAGGCATACATGGGGTGGCAAGGCGGTCTAAATGGGCCATGATCACCACAGCTGTTTGTCTCAGATCAATCGCCAGCTCATTGTCCTGTGGCAAAGTCAGATACCTCAGGAAACTTTCATTTGGACTTAGAGGGTAAGTCAGGAGCTGGAAAGAGAAAAGAGCAGTCAGAAAAACATTCATAGTATACCTATGAGACTACACAACAAAGTTTAGATAAGATGACTATCTGCACAAGTGTAAGAGAAAATTAACTCTGCACATCCTTTTTTCACATTAGAGAAAAACCTGAAACGTGAACATTGACAAAATAGTCAGACTGTGTATCTAATAGGAAGTTACAAGAATAATAAAATTGATTAATTATGTTTTATCAACCTCAGTAATACTCACAGAGTCATAGTTCAACTAATTTTAAACAGAAAATAAAAACAATCCAAATATGCAGCAAAGTTACTTAGCGACATCTAAGTTCATTATTACATCAGCATTAACAACAAAACACCATGTTTACCTCTAATCATGCTGTGACATTCTTCCCCCTATCTCAAGAAACTCAAATGTTCACATGAAAACCAAACAACCATGATGCATATACACCTTACATGGAAAACACCCCCACCAACTCTGTTTGGATAATTTTATGATTATTTTAGCTAGGCAAATGAAATTTCATTCCAACATAATGCCCCTTTTAAATAATCCAAGAATAAGTACCTGAATCTCCTCCTCAGTATTGGGCATGTCTTTATTACATATTATACTCTGAAATCTTTGTAGCAAAGGTAGAAGGGGTGCACTTGTTCCCTGTGCAGATCGCTCATTATCCGTTTCCCTCGTTCCATTATCCCAAAGTTGAAGCAGCAACATAACTGCAGACAACATTTGGCTGAAAGAGGGAATCAACATTTTCTATTAATAAGCATTCCTAAAACCATTGGGTTAGGTTATCCATACAATTCAATCTCTACATTTTGAAGTTAAGCAAAATAAAATGCCAGAGCTTTCTGTTTTAAACAGATTATCAAAATATAAGAAATGGATTTTGCAGTCATTGGTCTCAATCACCACTGCCTTACTGAAAAGGTGCATATGCTTTGAACCACAATTGTTACATTAAGCCCAAATCCATGAAAACTGAATACTGTCAGCCCATTCCAACAGTGATGGTTAAAAATCAGACTGCTCATGCTTCTCACCTTAATGTACCCCTCTGCACTGCCAGTTCAAGCAATATGGCAAGTGCCAAGTGCTGGTCTTGCAAAGGAATGTTTCCTGGCCCCTTGGTACTGGGAGCTCCATGCACATCTCTATTTAAAAGTCAAACAATATACATTAACTAATAGGAAATAATACACAATTGCTTACCAAAAGCATCCACAGCACCCCAAGAACCACTAAACTTACAGAAAAATATCGAATGGGTAATGAAAGCAGCTGAGAAGAAAAGCCCACACATTCCAAACTAGATCAAATTTTAGAGGGACAGCTAGACATTAAAAACACCCCAAGCTTCACCATCTATCTACGGTTCTATTAAACATGCTAAGAACATGAAAAACGTTTTTCATGGGTGAAATTCAAATTTATTTTATGATATTCACCTTAAGGACATAGTTCCAGTATTGAAAAGACATTTCTAGTAACTTCTAGTAACTACAGTAAAAAGGTAACAACTTGAAGCCTATTTAAATAACAGGGAAAAGCAGTGGACTGTTCCAAGTCCAACATGAGTGTGTTTTCCCTAATGCACAGAAGTCTGTATTATTTTACTATACTTGAAGGGCACAATTAAGAGTGCACATATATAGTATTACCAAAGCATTCTTTTGTAGATATATTCACATTAGTAAAACACAATTGTTTTGCTAAGTTTTCGTGCAGTGATTTAGAATATTCCAATTCAGATTTTTCTTATGCAGCTAAAATCATTAAATCATATTTAAAGAGGATCATTTCAATAGTTCATTAATTTTTTGTTTGCTTGTATAACTACATTATAAAAGGAAGGAAATATTTCCAATTTTCTATAAATCACTATGTTTATACCCCCAGTTTCTGAGAGATGCAAGCTTGCCATTTATCAGCTCAAAAAAAGAAACTTACCCAGTCACAACAGACCTTAGGAATTTAGTAGCTCTTTCTACCACTTCCAGCCACACAGAAGACACAGTCCCTTCATCAAAAAGGGATGCTTCTGGTAGAGCTCGCAGTGCATCAAGTGATTCCTGTAACAATTCACTGCACAAGTCTGCATCTTCACCTAAGGAGCACAGCAAGAACAGTTACATTCCCAGCTTTACAGAAGTTAGAGAAGTTGTTGTACACAATATTTTGTGGAGCTTTTTTTAACACAAGATACAAGTTACTTCCTATGGACAAAGTTCTCAATTTTCACATGAACATTTGACTGCAAGATTCTGAAGAAATCTTCACCAAAAAAAAAAAAAATTCTGAAAGGTGAAAACCCAAACCAGCTGATTTCACTATGCAGCCACTGAGAAAAGAGGAGAACGAAGGTTGGCTGGAGTAAGCTCACACCTGCCATCTGACCAAATGATGCAGACTGAGACAGGCAGGTTTAGTGGCACAGGTGACAATTCTGCCAACCTCTGCAAACTAACAACATCTGACAAGTACACCAACTAAACACAAGCTTTACATTCAAAGCTTTTTCTAAGCTGCTGCTATCATGTAATAATATAGTGGCTTGACCTTTTCTGAAGACAAAATCTACCTTTTCTGAAATCTAGTATTAAAAATACATGCTTTTCATCAAGTCCCAACTTACCTTCCTCAGCATAAAATATCCCAGAAAAACCCAACATTGATACTGGCTTGAGTGGCTTTGATCAACAACAACATTGTTGGACATAGAATCACATAAGTGCAATTATGTAAATTCATCATTCATAAATTTATAGTTCTATACCAATATTTAACACAGATACACACACTTTAGTGAGTCACATGGCTTCAAATGAAATATATATGCAATATGCTCATAGTAGACCTACCTGATCTCCAGGCTCTACGAAGGAAAGCAAATGCAAATGAAAGTGCTGCTCGGGATCCAACGCGTGCAAGTCCTTCCACACCTTTGCCTACAGGTCTTGAGCTAAGTAAAATTATGTATGAATAGTTTCAAAAATTTTTTATTTATGTAATATATATTTATGTAATGATTATTCTTTATAACACATATTTAATTATTTTATAATTTAGCCATATGCATGCATATACAATTACACAATTTTTATTTGTAAAGAAGCATAGCTGTGCCTTGAGAAACAAGGCAAACAACATCAAAATGTCAGCAACCGAAATTCAACTTCAACCACTTCAAAGAAACAATTCAATGTCCAATATTAAAAAGTTTTACAGAGAAAAATATAAACCAGACCAGTATAGTGGACTGCCACCAAAAAAAAGCCCATAGTTACTTAAAGTGAAATGATGATGCTTTACTCAAAATACACAAATATAAGGCACTTAATGTACTAATTATTTACTTGGGAAGTCTATATTTTTAGTTAGATTGGAGTGCATAATCTAAGCTTGGAGACTTTTTTAAATTAATCTTTAATTATTGATAATTAGTTCCACTCATTTTGTCATTACTTATCTTCCTATTCAAGTCTCAATGCTAAAAATCTCTGCTAAAAATCTTGTTGTTTCCGTACTTGGGTGTGCAAGCAAGAGAGTAGCTTCAACTTTTTGTAATATTCACTGGACTCACATTTATTTCTCTTAACTTCTCTTCTCACACAGACAATCAAATTTATTTAAGCAAGCTCTCCTTTGTAGTCAGCAACAAGAGATTTCCTACCACTTCCAACACTGAACCACCAAGTCTACTTTGTTTTGTTGTGAGATTACAACTAAAGTGAACAGCTTAGGACTTCTTCAAGAAATTATACTTGCATTTTTAGCAATCTGATAACTTAAACATATCAGTGCTCTTTTTAATCAGAGCTGAAAAAAAATTTCAAGGGAACAGTCTATTCAAAGATATCCTTGTCAGAACTCCAATTCCATAATAACCAGTTGTGATATCTACCCACATTCTCCTTTCATATCTGAATCTAGAGACAATCTAACAAAAATTTCCCTAGACAAATTGCTTGTTCTGTCAGACAGCTACTGAACACTTTACTTAATGCCTTATCTGATATATTTTTCTATTTTTAGGTCTAGACAGCTATCCAGACATGAAAAGTAAGCAGATGATGCCTTACTCAGTTACTTCTCTTGAAACATATTGTTGCATATAAAATGCATAATTACATCATTTCTCACTCAAATTAAGGAAAACTATGTTCAGCTTTTTTTGTATTTGTATTAAATAGTTGCATATAAAATGCACAATTACATCATTTCTCACCCAAGCTAACGTTCTATGTTCTGCTTTTATGTATTTGTATTTTTTAATTTACGTGACCTGAGCAACTATTTAACTGAGCAACTATTGACAAAAATATACTGCTATTCAAACGATGTCATTTCCATTAGCACCATTTCTGAAACAGGCTTGTCTATACTTTCTAGCTGAGCAGAACAAAAGAAATACTTCAATAAATGTACATTTATAGCTCAAAGTTTAATATCTACAGCAATGTATTACAATAAAAACCTACTAATACAAATAGAGACACTATAAGAAAGCACCAGGCAAGAAGGAGGACTGATGGCAGGTAACACCACTTAATATGGTAAAGCCATCTTAAGAAATAAGAAGTTTCTTTACCATTAATGTTTCACAAGGAGTTATAAATCACATTAAGCCCTCACAGACAGGTTGATAACCTTTCTATGGCTTTTCTAATTGATTAATTTGTTCATGCATGAGTTACTACCTTTTCTTATCCACAGCAGGCAGAGGAACACTACTGCTTTTCCACTTTACTTTGATGTTCTCCTGAAGAACTGCTCTGTTCAGAGCAATGAAATATCGTTCCAGGATGACCAGCCTCTGCTTTAGCCTCATAGCTGAGAGAGCTGTTGTTGCAGTTTGTGTGGCCAGTGTTTGCTGTTCCTTTACTAGTACCTGGAGGCATTCCTTCAGCTCATTCACGTCTGAGAATCAGAGAGAGGAGGTATCATTGTATGAACATTCATCTTTGTTATATACAGTATCAATAAAAACAAAGACAAATTGAAAATTGACCAGAAGTCTGAACCCAGTGGAACTCCCCATTTCTCATTTAATGCACACAGTATGACATAAATAAAACAGGTGTTTACACACAGCTTATCATCAAAACTGGTTTTGTCTAAACATATCTAAACCTTCATATTTCATGTCTGAAATTAAAACATCACAGGAAATATTTATGCTTTTCAAAAAAACAAGTTAGACAACAAATTCTTATCATCATCCAACCTCTGAGTCAGACTTGTCTTAAGTGCAGGCAAGTCCCTTGCAAGTCCTCACAAATATGCTTTCATTTTGCACTGATACACATTATCTTAAGTTTCTCAGAAGTTATAAAACTACTCTCAGAAGCTCTAGGATCATCGCCAAGAGCTGCTATGCTTCCGAAACAAATAATGTCTAAAATTTAAGATGTTTTCAAGTACTATTAGCAAATAAAAGATCTGATTTATGTACCAATATTAATTCTTCTTTCAAGAATATTAATTCTTCTTTCTCTTCACCACAGCAAGTATGCAACAGCCCAAAGTCCTATTAATCTAATAACGGATGGTAACAAGTACAGAGTCATAAACAACAATAAAAAACCACTCTAAAATAAAAATTTGGAAACTGTATTTTTATATACTCTGTAGCTTTAATTCCTAAGACAAACATCAACAATGTACATTCCTAAAGGGGTTCTTCTCTGTCCCTTCATTAACAGTCTGGTCACTGAGCCACCCCACTCTGCTTTGCACCACATTACTATACTTGTCCCTAAGCCAACCACATTTGTTGCCTGGCAGCTACACAGAAGTATCTTTGTTTTAAATGACAACTGACTAAGGGTATGGGAAAAAAACCCCGTATGTCTGCATACATGTAACAACAGCTTGTGAGAAGAAGGACATATTTAAAAATAATTACAAAAAACCAACACCAAAACCACACAAAATCAACATTTTTTTTGGAACAAGTGTCTACAATGTACAGAAATTTAGACACATTTATGGTAGTCTCTATGGTTAAAGGTTTTATCTAAGGGATATAAAACTTCTTTTGCAACTGCAGCTGTAAATAGCACTTCAAAGTTTTGTCCTCCATCTTTCTGTATCCAGGAAAGAATTCAAGCAGCCCCTCTGCCCTGGATCACATTGCACAGTCACTTACGGTTTGCTGTCAGCCAGCACCCCAGCCTGTTTTCAACATTGCTACTCACCTTTCACCATTTCATAATGTGTTAGATTCCTTTCCCTAGGCAATTCACATCTTTCCACCTGACTATGAGGGACTTATTTTTTCAACAAGAAAGAACAGATTAAAAAAATATTCCTTGCAGTCCAGACCTCTCAGATAAAAATGAAAGCAGGAATTATATATCCTGACTCAAACAACAAGAAATATGACAAAACCAACAAGAAATTTGACAAAAAGTCACACCATGCTTAATTTTAGCTCTACAAAATTTCCCAAACAACTGTGTAGCACAGAGCAAAAACACACACAAAAAAAAAATAGTCAATACTGACACCCCAGTTCCATGATCCCTCTAGGCAAACCATTCAAAAATGGAATGGACTTCAAAAAGTCCTAAAAGTCAGGAATTTTTTCCTCCCTTCCTGAACACTAAAGTCCTGTCACCCTCTAAAATACCACCAGGCTATAACACCAAAGTACAAAATGACCGTGCTCTCTTCTTCACAAAGAGACTTTGCTTAACGCTGTTTGTTTAGACAAATAATTTTATCCTGCAGATTCAATTCCCAAATTATGGTCTCATATCTATAGGAAAAGTAAAGAAATAGTCAATGAAGAAAAAAGACGGCACTTTAACAGTTATGTTTGGGGAAAAGAAAAGTTATGTTTGGTGCTACAGGAAACAAGCACTGGGTGATAGAGTCAGCAGTCTGTCAAGTAATACAGAGCTACAGCATTCATCCTTCATTTCTGCCCAGCAAGTTACCTAATTGTGGAAATTCTCTAAAATTGTTTCTGAGAGTTGAAGACTTAGGCAACAAAGCCCTTCATTTCAAAACAACACACTTCTGAAAAATCCATCATGGGGACTACTAGAAAGAAACACTTAGGACAAGCAGAGACCACCTACTCACCAATCCTCCAAGGAACTTTCCCTGAAAGTCTGCCAACTGCATATGTTTCAAACTACTTTCAATCAGCTACAATGACATCCAGGTGTTTAATAAATTAAGAAAGATAATACATTTCTTGCCAGCAGAATTGCCTTGTTAAGGTTTATGGTTTGACATGTTTCAATGATCTCAGACCCAGAGATAGGTTAAGAAAGCTGGGGGAGAAGGATGTGCCTTCACAGTTAAAAATGGCTACAATTTTAGGAAGGCTTTCTACCAAAATTAAATAATTCTGCTTGTAAATATTTTATATGAAATTCCTTTAGTATTTCGAGAATACTAAACAAAGTTCATATACAAAGTGTAGTAAAGGCTGGAACAGGTAATTGTATCTTTATAACTCAGACATCTAAAAGCTGAACCAATGGCTGTCTAGTTATATTAAAAGTAACACTATTTTTAAGAGAGACATATCTATACACTTCCTCACTTTAAATCTTCTCTTATTCCACAATAAGTAAATTTATCTTTACAAAAAATTTAGTTAAGCTTTCAAAAGATTTAAACAAATCTGGGAATCAACACAGTGAAACTCAGTTCAATAAACCTTCAAATCTGAGCAACACTTGTTACTGATGAACTGAACAGTCTAATGAGAAAATAGCTTATTAATAGTAACGATTCAAATTTCATCTGAGAAGGTTCCAGGGAACTCTTTAAACAAAACTGTTCAAATGTCACTACACCAGCCCTTGATGCTAGCCATCCTTTGCAATGCTATGCTTTGCCAGTTATTCTGTGAAAGGTAGAGACACATTATTTACCTGCACTGGAGGAGTTGAGTCACACCACACCAGTTTAATTTCTCAAACCACCATTCGCAGAATACTTGTTAACTGGCAGCTACAGTCAGGTATGCTGTATATGGCTCCAGTAAGACAGGTAAGGGTTTTACCCTCTTCTGTTAAAATTCACCACATCTCTCCCTCCTCTCAGCAAACAAGACAACTACACATTTTCACTTCCTAATTCCTCCTGCCCAAAGCTCCTGCATTAGAAGGAAAAACACTGGAATTGTTACCCAACAACCCAGCTTATCTGACAGAACAGAGTTAAGAAGATATTTGAGAGCTATTCAGATATTTGAACAAAACAGGGGACTAAACAAACAGCTGAAGAGAGCAGCTTCTTAAACCATCTCTGACACAAGCCCTAAGATAGGCAGCATGTCCAAAGGCAGTTTGTTCCTGTTTTAGGAGCACAAGGAATAACATGCTATTTGGTTTCTTAAGACTCATTTCATTAGCTCTTTTAGGGAACACCACATGCTTCTGAAAGATAAATTAAGCACCTTAAAAACATTTCACCTATCAGGCTGAATTGTCTCCAAGTTGCCTCACAAACTTTAGTAACAGCAAATATAGATGTTACAGTGTGGAGAGATTTCAGACTTGGAAACATTTCAAGCAGAATTTGTCATGAATCTACTGTTATAATGAGTACACATTCCTGTCACCAGCAGAACTAATGTGCTCTAATTTCCTAGAGAATTTCATATTTTGTCTTTTCTTCCCCCTTCCACTACACACTATTTCCACTGGACAAAGAGGAGATAAAGGATGCAGTTGGCTTGGCTTAACAGGCTTCTAATGACCCTTCAAGCCTCCAGAATGAGCAAATTCAAAAGTTAGAGGTAAGGACAAAAATGCCATCGCATACATACAATTTCCTTCAGAAACAAAACCAAAATAGGCTTTTAATGTTATTTTATACCAATGAAGAATATAATGCCTAAAGGGCATTTAGCTTTTAGCTTTCTGCTCCCTTGTTCAAAAGATTAACAACTTCCCCTTATTAATATTCAGCAGGAGAAATACTGATCAGCTGCATGTGCACTCAGAATGCATCTCATTTTGTGGCTGGGTGCAGGACAGTGAAGTGTCTGGAGGAGAAGTCTTAGGAGAAGCAGCTGAGAACACTTGGTTTGTTCAGCCCAGAGGAGACTGAGGGGAAACTTCATTGTGGTCCTCAACAACCTCCTGAGGGGAAGTGGAGGGGCAAGTACCCATCCTTCACTCTTGTGAAGAGTGACAGAACTCAAGGATATGGCATAAAGATGAGTCAGAGGAGGTTTAGGTTGAATATCAGGAAAAATTCTTTTACTCAAAAGGTGGTTGGGCACTGCACTTCTTCAGGGAAGTGGTCACAGCACCATCCTGTTCGAGTGCAAGTGTTTGGACAATGCTCTCATACACAAGGTGTGACTATTGGGGTGTCCTGGGCAGGGCCAAGAGTTGGACTTGATGATCCTCATGGGCCCCTTCCAACTCAGCATATCCTACAATTCTGTAATTTTCAAAGTTTTACAGCCAAACTTGTTTATATTGATGTTCTAATACTCATGCACAGAACAAAATAGCAAGAAATTAAACTCCTGTCTGTGTGTAAAAATACACACTAACACATACACTGCTTAAGGGGGTAAACAGCAACCAAACAGATACTGGGAGCTGGACAAGTGGTTGCAAGCTGGGGTAGAGGGAACATGATGGGATGATGATGCAAAGGCAAAAAGGTAAAAAAAATACACAGACAAAGGAGATCTGAGAAATATAAAATGGGGGGGTCAAATGTTATCCTTTGACTCAGCATATGTAAATCTAAACTTGAAAGTATGAACCAAGAAATTTGATAAAAGCCAAAAGTATCTCAATAAAGAAGGCTAAAAGAAGGGTTTTTTCAATGTCATGATTACTTTTGTATTACTTCTGTACACAGTGTAAATTTAATTTCATCATGTAACTAAAAGCCCCTTACAGGATGGAAGCTCTGCCTATCTCCTTCTCTCAAAACACAAATGCAGGAATACAAGAGCACTTGATAATGGCAAGTATCTCAAGCTCACTGAAGTCACATGGTTAATTTTAACCTTGCCTCTTCAGTAGTGCCTATAAAGCAGTTCCTGGTGCAATCTTGGTGATATTGTACTAACAATATCAGAAAAATAAGATGCAACACTGTAAAAAGTATGATTCAATATAGCCAACCTTAAGCATATTATGACTGAGAAAAAGAAGCCCAAGAAGATGAAATACTGCTCTATTTTCTGTAGGCTTCAAACAACTACTTCAAAGAGTTTCCTCTTTTTTCCTCCATACCTAGGGCTGAACACCTGGACCTCAGATCATGTAAGACGTTAAAACCTGAAATATCTTCAGAAGAGAAAACTGAAAAAAAAAAAAAGGTAGCAAACAAGGATTTTTAGGAAGAATCAGAGGAACTGCTTTATGAATGTACTCAACCTGGTATGAATACGACAGGCAAAAGACATTTTAAGGGAGCATTCATTTAAAAAGGAAATAGTTTAACAGTGGTATCACGAAAGAGCTGCATATGAAATGGAAGAACACTAAGATGCAGAAGAGAAAGAAAAAAAACCTAAAAGTCAAATAATGACTTAGGTATGTATTTATTATTGTCTTATGCATTCTTACAGTACTTGGAATAGTAAGACTGTTACAAAAAATTTTAAAAAAAGAAAAACACTATGATATCTTCGCCCTGTTCTGACAGCACAGTGATCTCAGCATAAGCAAGACCTAGAGAAAGCATTTTGCTTCTCTGAACTTGTGCCAGGATGACAAAACAACCATGGAGTTGAGGGGCACATGAAGTACTGTTTCTCAACACATTTAATGAGCAGGTTTTCCTCTGTGCTCCCACAACCTCTTAGCCCTCATGGGGGAGGGGTGTCACAAGCCCCACTGACCTAGATTAGCCTGAAGTTCAACACCAAGATCCTCCACACTTGGCAAAATAAGATTGTATTACAGCACTTCTAAAACATACAGTGTCTAATATCTAGTTACTATTTTCATAATGTAAGGCTGTAAATCATTAAACTCAGTAGAAATACTTCAGTGTATTGACCTGAAACACTGACTTTAAATGGCTCCTCAGTTCTTTTCGTAATGTAACTTAAAATCTCCATCTCTGAATCATACTGTACTTGTAAAGGAATGTAAACTATAAATGAAGACATAGTAAGTCTTTAATTCTTACTTGATCAGCAATGATATATTTAAGAAATAACTCTCCTTTTTAAAAGTTCTCTCATGGTTTTGACAAGGAAATGTTCAGAAGTTTATTTTTCGAAGGGTAATAGAAGAAATGCTTAAAACATTTCTCATTTTATGAAACATTAACATTTGAAAGTATCAAACATTTGAAAGTATCAAAATGGAACTGATGCTGCAGTTTTTTTCAAAATTAATTACCAAGCCACAACTAGGATGGCTCAAAAGGCAGCTGTTACCTATATTTCTGACAAATGCAAAACAAAAATTAGCAAGGCAACCTACAATCACGAACAAAAGCCACACTTGTGGTAAATGCATTTTTTGTATAAATAAGCCACAAGTGTGTTCATAGCACTGTTTAAGGATTTTTATCACAGCTAGGTGATACAAACTTCAGCACTGTTTAAGGATTTCTACCACAGCTAGGTGATACAAACTTCAAGCACAAATGGTAACAGAGACCAAGGAATAAAAATTTATTTCTGACAGATTATTAAGTCTTCACATGTTATTTCTAGAGCAAGAATCCATACACGTGGCAATAAACCATACTATAGATAAGCATTAAAAGTAACTACAAGACAGAAAGCTATTTCTTTCTGAAAACTCCAAACACACATACATCCTTTTTATTTTGAAAAATTGCTCCTTCAATTTTTTAAAAAGTAATTGGTGGGTGAGCTTAAAGACCAAGTGTTGTCTCAAAAACTTTGGTCAGCTGGAAGAAATTTGGTAAGGTCTTTAACATTTAGATTGGTATTCTGTAAAATAGTTTTATTTTACTTTTCAGCAACACACATTAAATAAGAATATAAGACATAAATAATGTGACCTTCAGCTCACATCTCTACAACACATTCAATTCTCACTCCCTCTTCCACTGTAGTGGCAATTCTTGTCATTCCTGATATACTGCAAGATTCTGTCCTACTAGCAGAGTGACAGCAAATCCATCTGTCCTCCTGTCCTCAAGGAAAGGGAGCAAGCAGGCTGGCACAGAGCAGAGGACAGCAGACTGGCAGCTGACCTGTGGCTCAACAGAAACAAGTATCTCCCCTAGCAAACACAGCTACACAGATGCAGATTCTGGCACCGAAGAGATAATACTTTTCCCAGGGAGCTTCAAGTGCTTCTGGGCGAGGGGAAAGGACAAGTGACACAACAGATGTCTCTGAAGTTTGCACATGCCAACATCTGAATCAGGCAATATCATGTACCAGGAACTGTAAAATTAACTACTGAACTGAGGCTTCTTCTGATGTGCTATTTTTAAACATGGACAATTTTAGACAATGAACTGCTACTCTACAGTAGCAAACAGCCATGAACTTCAACTGACTTCAGTATCAAAAACAGTATTTTATAGACCCTACACAAAGATGTGAACACCCAAACTGCTTTTCCACTGCAACCACAGGTGCAATTACTGTCAGCAAAGGTCAGGACAAACAGTTAACTGAGGTAACCATTTCAACCTTCATCCCATGATTCATACAAACCTATCTACCAGACCATGAAACCAAAGAGAAAAATCACCCATTAAACTTTTACTGCCTGCAGAAAGTTCAGGCTTCAGAAACGAAGCACTTTCTAATGTCTGCAACTGAAAAAATATTCTGAAGACATTGGAACTTTTCACTGGGTAACTTCATTTATTGCAAATCGGTCTATCACTCCTTCAAGCAGCCTGAAAGGGGCAAATTGACTCTTCAAGTCAAGAGTCTAATTAAACCTCAAATTAATTACAGCAAATGTCTAATTTCAATCACAGTTAAACCACATATCCAAATTATTTCACTAACCTAACAGATGCATATCTCAGCAAGTACATTCGATACAAATACTTAATGATGCTACAAAAGTAATGATCAATATAGAATACATAATGTCACTGAAAATGGCCAAAACAGCTGTGATACCTGGTTGTTTACCCCACACCCAACTCTCAACAATCGATTTGGCCCTGTAAGTGGGCAGTGGAGTCTCTTCTTCATCTTTCTTTTCTTTGTCGTTCTGCTCTTCTTTTTTTGATGCAGTTTGGCATTCAGTGCTATCATCTAAAGAAAATAAAAAGGAGGGGAAAAAAAAGACCAGTTAAGCCACCTTCAAGTCAGGTTGGAATTCAGGTCTAGATTAGAAATATAAAGGGGAAATCCCCAGCCCACAAGGTTACAGAAATATTGTCTATCATTAAGAGAACATGGTGGGGGGAAGTAGCATTTTACCATGTTAACTATCACAGGTGCTGGGTCTCACATTACATTTCGTAAGACAGTGACCTTACAATCCAGAAATCACCTCTGTAACCTCCTCAGGATGATGACCATTTAATATAGATACCATCATGTAAGAATTGCAAAGGATTTGCAATAGCCAGTACTGCAAAGAAGGCACTTGAAGTCCGATTGTGCTCCCAACTATCTGTATTGCTGTAGTATTTACTTGGTTTTATATTCCATTTCCAAGAATAAAAAAGACAGCAATAGCCTATATTTCAAAATCAAGGAGAGCTATACATTGGCATTTACACTACTTTTATGTAGCAGTATGTCAACATCTGTAAAACATCTAGCACCTTAGTAATTACTGGCAAGTACTGAAAATAATACCACCATTTTCTGCCCAAGCAACAAAACAGCATGTGCAATCCTTTTGAGACTACTTTCACAAAGACAGAACACAGACATCAGTCACTTATCTCTGTAATCAAAGGCTGCCTGAAAGTCTCAATTTTCTAAATGGAGTAGAACTAGACAACTGGAACTTTATTTATATTGGGACTATGGATTTCCTTATCCATACCTCCAGTCAGTTCAATGCATAAGATGGCCTTGCAATTGAGGGACACATGGCCAGCTACTTTCCTAACCCTGACCTTCTTTTCAAACCATACCACTCAAAATTTCTCAAGTCCAGCATTTGAAACTTGCCCATGAAGAGTTTAGTTCCAGCCTTTTCCACCTGGCTCCTATAAATGATCAATCCTTCATTCCTATCTGCCAGTCTTGTCCAGAAACTCCCTCCCTAAATGTCCCAGCCACAACACGACAGATAAGCACTAGTATTTTGTCCTTTTTCCTTTCTCACCACATACCCCACCAAAATAATACATTTGTAGCAGCATATATCAGAAGAAAATAAGCAAGAGGTTTACATCAGTAGCCAGACATGGAACATCTGACTGCAGCCTGCCTCACACTCATGGAGTGAGATCAAAGGCTCTCATTACCTCAGAATGTACAAAATACACCTATCACAATGTTCAAGAACATTCAACTACTCTTTCCATCTGGCCTAACAGAAAATTAATGCTTAATCTGGCTGAAACTGGATCTGTGATTGCCTCTTTGTTAAGTTGTTTTTTGTTTTTTTTAACTGGAGACAATAAGACCTCCCAAAATAAAGTTCTTTTAGGGCACTTTAATTACACAACTTTTAAATTAAAGCACTGTTTCCTGACCTATAATTGACACTAGTGCTCAAGAGGTAGAAGATGAAGACTGAAAAAAGGCAGGAAAAAAGGAAAGGAGGCATAATTGCAGTATCCATGATGGAGCTGAGATTGTAGGCCAAGGAAGAAGATAGAAAAGTCACTTGAGAACAGGAAAATGCAATTTGGATATACTTCTTGTAAGTGGCAAACAGAGAATCTAACTGTGTCCCTCAAACACTGAGGAACAGCCTGTGAGTCACCAGTTTGACAATAATGTCCAAAATGTGATTCAATACAGCTGCTTGTTTTCAAAGGCACAGGCGAATAACGTGAAAAGTACAGAACCCATTACAGACCAAGGACCCTGCTCAGCTCCAGTGGTTCAGAATATTTCCCCAATATCATCATAATCTCACTGTTTCTCCACTCACCCACACATCTAAAGACACATTTTGCAGGCTCTGGGATTTTAATTAGTGGGTAGAAGGATGCTGTGCCAAGACACAATTTACAGGCAGCTGTAGGAGAACTTGTTACGCTTTTTAACAGATCCTTGGCAAAGGATGACAACCAAGGGCTACAAACTTAGTCATTTTATCAAACTCCTCACTGCAAATAGAGAAGATCCCAATCCAGGTGGGAACTCAAGCTGTGAATGGAATAAAAACAACCCTGGCATGTAAATCCACAGGAGGATTTTTTTTAATTGTCTGTATGAACCAAGAAGAGGAGCAATGAGAGAAAAAGTGGGAAAGAAATGAGCTAAAAATCATATTAAAAGACCATGTCAAATTGCTCCACAAAGACAAAAAACTTGCAAAAAACCCACTTGACATATAACAGATAAGGCTGGTATCAGTCTAGATTGAAAGCAGCAACACAGACATTATAATTACAGAAGTTCCGTTATGCTTCATGAGAGATTTTTAAACAGGAAGACCCAAAGATTTTTCAGAAAGAGGGGCAGGGAGAAGAAATATCTTGAGCAAAGCCAGAACAGAGCAAAGTAACAAGTAGTAAGACAGTTCTCAAAACAATGCACGCAAAAATACAGTGCAGTGTGTCAGCATGATTTAACTTAATTTTGTGAATATTCTGGTGGGGGAAACAACTGCATAATAAAGAGAAAGGTCTTTCAGGGAGATGTTAAGTTTTAGTATACAGCCACTACAATGAGGCAGGTAGGCACAGCCAGCAGTCAAAACTGAGCAACTGAAGTAACCCCTCTCAACTAGAAATTAGCTCCCAAATCAAACCACAGCAGCTCACCATGTGTGCACTACCTTGCACAGCCATGGCCTAATCTGGTATAAACAGAGGATAAAAAGGAAGCACTAAAAATGGAACTTACATTTCATAATCAATGAGGGGAAAAAACCTGACACTGCAAAGTGGCCTCCACCACCTGTTCTAGTATGGTCTTGTGCTGCTCTGAAATGCCAATGAACTCATGTAGTTGGGAATCCCTCCATGGCAAGAGAAAGCCTGCAACAGTTTCCCTACAGATGTTGATGGGGCAAAAAGTCACAGTGTGCTTTAGAAAAGGGCTCTATCTTAAAACCACCCTAACCCAGTATTTGTCCCACCTAGTCCCAGATCCAGGAAATATTTCAGCTGCAATATATTTTCTGTCAAAAATCCTTGATTTTTTACAAACACACACATATACCTACATACACAAAATTGATAGTTATTTGTGAGGGAAAGATATGCTTTACCATTTTCAAACCATATTTATACAGCCTTCTAGATTAGATGATAAGATTCGGATCTCCTAATCCTAATCAGAAATTAAGTTCCTTTTCTTCCCTGTATACTATTTTTTAATGCATTAAATTAGTCTTTGAATTTACATCAGAGCATTCTACACTTCTGAAGTCAAACTGTCCAACAGAGTGACTACAGACCTCCCTATCCTGCAGAGAGAGTATGATAATCCACAACTGAGCACTGAATTCTTGAGTCACTGGGTACAGCCCACAGCTGGGTCAGGGGAAGCAGAAGAGAAAAGTGCCACTTCTCACTTTTAACAAGTTCTCCTTAACACAAAAAAGGAGGCTCAAAGCAGGAGCCAGCCTACAACCTTACACACTACTGCAGTTTGATTTATAACATGGTCTGCACAGCAGCGACCATAACCAATTCCCACATGCTGTTATTCTTGTCATAAATATTTTGGTTCTGCCAGCCTCTCTGGAATTGCTTGTGGCATTTGGACTTCATTTAACCTGCTTGCAGGTGCAACAGTATATGAGGTTTGTGTATTTAGAGGCACCAGACTTCATTTAACCTGCCTGCAGGTGCAACAGTATATGAGGTTTGTGTATTTAGAGGCACCAGGCAGAGAAAGGTCCAACTTTCAGGAGAGGGGGAACAGAAGAGGAAGCCCACAGCGTTTGCCAAAGGCAGGACAGAGGTATGAAGCTGATGATTTTAAATTTTTGTCCTGGAACTTAAAACAGTTAACTGAAACATAATTTTCCACCTATGAAATCTGAGGAATCAAAAATAAATAAAAAATAGCAACCCACTAAAGAGACCTGTGTGTCTTAAAGAGACTGGCATGTCTTAAAATTTTACAGTAACAGTTCTGTAACTTGAAGATTTAGTAAGAATAATATTATTTAATATTTTTTACTATTTTCAGAACATAGATTCTAGTATACAAGGCATTAATTTAATCCAAATTTCCTGGGCAGCCTGATTGTCTTTGAAATACATGCAATGCTACAAGTGCACCTGTATTTGGACATCACTACTGTCACAGCTGTGTCCTCAGATGGTACTTGGAAACATACAAACACATTCTGCTGAACACATTTATCAAACCTGTTTTTCTTAAAGTGCCATGAATTCAAAACAATGACCTTATTCCTAACCAAACATTCTTGCTAACAGGAGAAAAAAAACTGCAGTACTTCTATATTCTTCCTAGAGAGAAAAGGAATGCTTTTTGCTATCAATAGCATGTTCTTCCAGTCTACTGCCACTGCTAATACCCACTGACAGAATGAAGTGCCTCTTATGAGCAACCCAGTCAGCATCAACAGAGAGCTATAGCACTAGTGAAGAAACAGACTTATAGTGGATGTGCTTAAATCAAAACTTCTTAAAGACTGAATAAAAAGGACTACATGCAGCAACCTCTCGTTCATCTCTAGATCAGTCAATTTAGTAGCAAACTCTGAATATTGACATTAATCTATATCACTTTTCATATAAAACCACTGGGGTTAATGTAAATCTCATTACTTGTGTGTATTTTCCCCTCTCCTTGAATTATATTTGCAAATTATTTATGCAAAAGATTAAGTACCAATAAAGAGACATAAATACTTTAGATTTTAATTTCATGAAACTCAACTTGAGCTGCAAGTTCAGAGGTGCAAACTGGCCATCAATTTTCCTGGTTCCATGATCAAACATACAATCTCACTGACAGTGACCAAAAATAGCCTTGATTAGCTTTTTTTTTTTTTTCCTCAAAACTCAAGCCTGGTAAGCAAGATATATTTTTGAGTCCTGTAGATATATAGATTTTAGAATCCTGTAGATAGATTTTAGAATCCTGTAGGCCAACACAATAGCATTTATGAAGACTAACTTCACTGAAACACAGTTCATACATTAATCCTAAGAGTTAAAAGCCTGAAAAAGCTGTTATTTAAATTTCTAAACTACTGCAGTGTTTCAAGAAATATGCAGAAGAACATACACCCTCCAGCTGTGGAAAGGAACAGTTGTGATCTGTGCTGTGTAATACCTACACCTAACTCCTCCAGAAGCAAACACAAGTAGAAGGTGGCATTTTAGTTTTTACCTTTGTTACTCACCATACAAGTCTATCTTGATTGGCACTAAAATAAACTAAATTAATTTTCCCCAAGTCTATTTTTCCCACAACAGTAAGGGGTAAGTAAGTGATCTCCCTGGCTTCATCTCAACTCCCAAGCTTTTACATTTTATTTTTTACCTCCTATGGAGGAAGGGCAGCAAACAAGGAGCTGGAAGGGTGGGCACCTGGCTAAGAGCAACCCATCACAACACAGTAGTACTGGAAACAAGTGGCATTCTGCCTTCACCACCACCACACCATGCATATGAGAAAGCTTTCAAAAGCCTCATCACAGCTTGGATGTTCTAAAGTAACATAAAAGCCTTATTTATACGGTAAAGTGTCAGAAACTCTGTATTTTAAAATAAGAGTGTTCTACAGTCTTTAACACTTTATACCTTTTTGAACCTTCTAGGACTTGTACACACATACATCTGGCATTAAAAAAAAATTCTCATCATGAAGTCACAGATTATTGACTCAGCACTTCTGGATTTTTACTTTATACTGCTGTCTATATTTTGCATCAGAAGTGACAGATTGCATTTTCCTAGCTGATATTTCAAGGATTACCCTGAAAACTAAAAACAATTCTACTATGACATCTTTCTATAAGTTTTCTCAGAATTACTAAAAGCACTACAGCACCATAATTAACAAAAAATCTCAATTCTCTGCAGCTACTTAGCTATAAGGATATTGGAAGAACACTTTTCTGCCAAAGACTAGCACAGGTACAACTCTAAAAGCAACGTGTAAGTATCTGGCACAAAAAGATCAATTCACCAATTTAATTTGCAAAGCAAAAAAAAAAAAATATATATATAAAAAATACCCTTCAGTACTACAGATGTTTGTTATCCTTCTTCTACATGAAAGCACAGTGTGTTGAATTGTTATACCACGATCACCACAACACCTCTATCATGAGGTGTAAGTGAACAGGAAAGCATTTCCTACAATTCCTTTGGGAGTAATACTTCCCTTTACAGCAAAAATTTTACAATGCCTTTTATTACTACAAATGGAAATAGCCAACCCAAAGAACAAACTATTACTCTACCTCCACTCATTTCATGAGCAGCTTTGTAGTAACCTTCCTGATAAGATCAGCTGTATTTTCACTCAGTATCAACAATAATATTCCAAAGGGCCAGCAGCATAGCGAAGACAAAAGTTTTCTAACTCTGAAACACTTAGGAGCATAACCTGATTTTTACTACAGCGTGCAGCCACAAATAACCTACAAAGCTTATACTCTTGATAAGTAAATGTATAATTCATTCTTCTCTCATAAATTATTTACTGTATCTTACTTCCTATAAAAATTACCTCCTCTAGTCAAAAACACATCCATTCGTCCTATTTTTAAAGGAAGCATACTGTAGGTATGAAAAAATTGTCTACATGAGTAATTGAGCATTATTGGTTTGAAATATCATGTCTACCCCACAGTACAATTCAGGAAGTAACAGATGCCAAAAAAATAGTTCACTGTTATCAAAGGCAGTATTTCCACCCATCTCCTCATTTATCTGGGAATTTTACAAATTACTGACAAAACTTATCTGACCCTTTGGTGGGTCCATTTCAGCCAGATCAGGAAACAAATGTTTTCATTTTTTGACCAGTTTAATTTTCTGTTCAGTATGGAGTCAAAAGAGCACCACTTCTGTGGTGAAGATGAAAAAAGGCAAGAGCAGAATCACCCCCTTCCAGCACTGCCCATCACAAAACAAAATCCACTCTCACCAAAGTAATCTCTCTATGCAGATGTATTACTCTGCCACTTGCAATATTTGCAGTGTTGTAACTGCTCTCAAGTACACTGGAAAACTTTAAAAAAACCAAAAAAAAACCCCCACACACTATATTCTCAGGCAGATCATGGACAGTTTTTAAGCTGACCTTTCAGTTACTTTCTGAAGACTGTAAACAAAATTAGAAATAGCAGTATCAGCTTTATCCCATTCCTCAGTCCACTTCCTTTAAACAAAGACTACAGCTGTAAACACACCAAGCATACCAAACAAAAAGACTCTGCCAAGCCTCTCTCATAATAACATGCCTAGTTATGAAGTTAAATTTCACAAGGCTGGAACAGATTTAAGCCTTCATTTGGAGGCTTGGACATTACCTTTTCATAGACTTTTTAGAAATCACTTACAATTGCATTTAATTCAAAACATTAACACCTGCAAATTGTATAGACAGGTGATGATAAAAGTTTTGTGACAGTATGAAAGCTGGAGTCCATTTTCAACATTACAATGAAAGAAAAAAATAAACAAATTAAAATAAATTTAAAATTGATACCTTTTCTTGGAGGTAGTTCACCACTCTGTATTAATTCTGTTCCAGGATATACAATCTCTCCATCTTTTACCATTTCATTCCACAAGCCACACAATCCATCTCGTGTAAAAGCAAGCTGTTAAAAATAAAACATTATATAGAGTTACACACACTTTTCTCTCAAGGCAACTCAAGCTAACACTTAAAACACATCTGATTTTATACACCAACCCAAAAGAAAGAAAACACATGTACCATCTCATTGGAAATGAGATTTTGTGTATGTGTGTGTGTGTATGTGTGTATGACAAAGATTTTTTAAAATCTTCAGAATCTCTGATTGTCTAGCTATGCTATTTTCAGGTTAAAAGTGTAAAATGGTAAATTTTAGTTAGGTTCAAGTGAACGTTTTTTTGGTGACAAATTTTCATCAAAAGCATGGACGTGGTCATGCTACTATCCAGAACTATCCACCCATTCAAGATGACATCAGCTGAGGGCTGGGGGGCAGGGAGAGGGTGTGGGGAGTCCTTTTTCTCTTCAGGAAAAGCTATTCAAACAGAGTCAAGCTGCATAAAATCCCAGGACAGAGAAGCTCACAGTCCCCTCGCCAACCAGCAAGTGAAGAGCTGGGCATCTTAACCAGAATGATGACATCAAGGCACAGATTTGTAAATGAATTCAGCCAGTTCAATCTGGTCCTGCTGTGCAAAGCATCTCTCACCACCCTTCCTCTTCTTTCCAACTGCTACAATGCTTCCTCTCCCACCAAGAACCAGATTATGGAATGGGTCAAGCCTAAAAGCAGCAACACCCAGAGGAAGAGCAAAGGGCTGCCTCAGCCCAGGTCAGCTCCCAATGCACTCTGTGCTCAAGAGGACAAATACTGGCAACAGAACATAGACTCTGCTAGCAGGAACCACTCACAAAAGCACTGGCTGTAACACAAGTCCCCTAATGATTTAGGAATTTAGATCTCCCTTGGAGAATCCTAATGACCAGGACAACTTCTCTTCTATGGATGTTGTTTTTTTTGCTTTATAAAACGCTGCAGAACAGGTATCTTCATCCCAAGTGAATTCCATAATAACCAGGCTGTAATTCACAACTGTAGAGCATAAGGGAGGAGGGCAGGACACAAAACTGAAAAACAAAACACTTTCTGCATACCACAGTGGTGCAGTAGACCACATTAAAAAAAAAAAAAAAAAAA